>LQNS02278174.1:30910832-30921472 GCA_001587735.2 Parhyale hawaiensis | reverse complement strand
CATTGGAGGACGATAGAGACAGGAGAGTTGAAACGATACCTGCTTCCCTGTAACTGATAGGGTAATTACTTCCACAATGTTCGATACATGACAGAGGTCTAGCAGTTTCTTTGCCTGCCAACAATTTTTTAGGTAAACCGTGACACATTTGTAAAGCTGTATCTAGTATCTGTATCTAAATACATTTTAAGGGTGTATCTAGTATCTAGATACATTTTTGAGTATCTATGCCCAGCTCTGATAGCAATAACAGAAGGAATAATATGAGCAAAAGGAATAAAATTAGTAGAAGCAATAACACTAGCAGAATGAATAGCACGAGCGGAATGAATACCGCTAGCCGAAGGAATAACAGCTCAAGAAACGTTCGAAGTGCTCAGCAATAGGGTTAATTAAACTTAAATCTTTACGTAGGTGCTCCACTGCAGGGCCACTAGGCATCCCTATATTCAGAACAATACAAACGAAAGGAAACTGGCGCACAGCGAGGCAAGTCACCCCAAGCTAAACAGGGTCGTGTATTCCTCTACACATATCCCAAGAGACTTTCAGCGAAAAATTATATTAACCAATAATTTCTAACAAAGAAGAAGTTATTCTCATACGTTGTGTTACAAATACAGTATATATAAAGGCAGACATATAGACCGCAACCGTACTTGACTCCTAGGTCTGACGCTGGCGGCCAAAAGTCGGCAACAGAAAAATGGGATTTTCTCAAGAGCTGTTCTTTTCCCCCTATCTAATACTGAAGAAAAAAATTCCAAGGCACCCAACATTTTTCTTGCGGAGAAGTTATCTTGGATACCGCGGGGACGCACTAGGGCGCTTGCCTGCATGACCATGTCTGGATATGTTCATAATTCTTGAGAAAACAACATTTTCCCATTTTGGCCTCCAGCGTCAGAGGCCACTTGGACCAAACAGTCAAGTACTATTGCGGTCTATGGCAGACACCCGCCCGCTGACAACGTATCAATGGTTACAAGTTTTAGTCATACGTCATCACCTCACCTGCTGATCGCCTGCTGTAATGCTAATGCTACCTGTCGCATGAGTTGGCGGTAACGGGTGTTATCACCATTTACATGTTCGGTACATATTCTTTTTCGTTATTTTTCTCAGTAGCTACTAAGCCTTACAATCGGGTCTTGGGGGGGATGGGGGGAGGGCGTATAAGCGAGGATTTGGCCTCCGACGTCACAAGAATGCCGCACGTCCCTGACAGAAATCTTCAAGACACGAACTATGCACTCCAGTCCAGCTCTTGGAAAGAATCATTCAGGGAGGGAATCATTGTTGCGTTATCCATCTTTACACCGCCACTAACGTTCTATTTCCATTGGTACCAGTTTCAAGTAGAAAACATTTGTGTCTGCGTAGAATAAAATGCTGTTTAACTGCGGACGACAACATCCTCTGTCACTGCATTTTTGCCCAGGATTCGAAGAGTATAAGAGCAAGTTCCCCTGATATTCACATTACCTCCTTTATCCTTCAATTAACAAGCTGTTTACTTTTCAACTGTAAGCTACTTTTGAATTAAATCTGTGCCACAGCTCATATAGAGATCAGGGGTGAACGCACCACTTTTTTTGCCGTTGCGCCTGTACCCCTTGGCCTCAACCTGCACATTTAGTGCGCCTGCGCCCCCGCGCCTCAATTTCATCGTTCCCGTTGCGCCTGCGCCTCTACGTATCCTAGTTCACCCCTGAGTAATTTTGATACACCTCTGATAATTTCCGTGTATCAGCAAGAAAAAATGGTTTCAAATGATCAAAAGTTGCGTGAAATGGAAAAACATGGTTTCTGCTATTGTAATTTTGAACAGAAACAGTACACACAGAACTGAAGATTTTATATTTTTTTCCTTCCTCGTCTCATCCAGAGTGGACCGGAGCGTATTCCCAGTTGTCCTCAAATGCCTCGCCAAAGCTGCAGAGCAATCGAGAGGGCCCTCTTGTACTATTTGAAACGGCTTATGCACGCGTTCATGTGTACTGAGGAAAATAGCACGCAGGACGAGAGGCTATCCTGGCAGGGCTGCCAGCTGTTCATAGCCTTCATCAGGACACTAACTACCCCCTTCTCCCGGTTAGCCTGCTGAATACCAAATAGAAGCTTGAACTTCTTGTGTTTGAGCTTGGCCCCCTTGTGCTGAGACTGTGTAGGCAAGTTGCTGATGACCTTCCTCTCTTCACATTATTATGTTCTGCAGCTCCCTATTCCGATCCTGGTCTTGCTGATGTTATCAGCTTAGGGACAATCCTGTGTAAGAGATTAAGAGTAAAGTTAGGATGGAGGGCAAGGGCCACCAGGAGGCTCCTATCCTTTACGAAGTGGTAATAGTGTCACCAAGAAACGGGGGAGGGGGCATGTCGGCTTGAGCATCCCTTCTCAGCATCAATATTGCTATCATGTAGCTAACGAGCATATATCCCGTAGCAAAGTCAGCCCCTCCGCATATTACTTTAGCGCTCTCTCATCCGTCCACGGTAAATTTCTTAAAGACGCCATGCGGAGTGGGCAAGCCTCAATTCTGATACCCTCTAAGGAAGGCCAGCACCAGGAACTTGGCGTACCCCAGGTCGTCATTGTTGGTGTGCTCGTTCATTGAGAGTTGGAAGTAGTTAACAGCCCGTGAACCTTCTTTGTGCTGAGACAGAGATTAATCTATCAGTAGTGTGTAGTGTAGCGAGATACCACCTCGTGACCTTTCACCCTCGCGACCTTGCGCGTGACCTTGACCTTCCGGTTTAGGACGGCCAATGCACTTTCGGTGTAGCGGGGGTTCGGGGGGGGGGCGAACCGAAAGTGGGCGGGGCCTGGGAAACTGGAAGCAGGCGGGGTCCAGAGGTCAAAGGTCACGAGGTGGTATCTCGCTACACTACACACTACTTCTATCTATATCTGTAAATGGTGTATAAAGTCAACAGCAGCATCCTGTGGTAAATGAAGACCGATTATGTATGTTTTATCCGTATAGTGGAGATTTTCTTAAGCTAACTTCTAATACTATCACCTAACCTACTGGCTTTCAATAACAGCACCCCCCGAAAAGGAACAGTATGTTACAAATATATTTCATTCATAAAAAGTGCCACTTCTGTCTTGAAACTATAAAATACTGGGAATATAATTTAAGAAGCCATAGAATATAATATCTTACAGGTAAATGCCAGCTGCTACATATTGCTACAGCATATGGAAGAAAAATTTCAAAAAAGGCTCCTGTATTAATCAGATACCTATCCATGCATGCACACGAATTGATTTACACAGGATTCATTACTCCTTAGAGTAAACCTAGCAATTAAAAATCCCTATCTTATGAATGGCTCGCTGGAATATCGTTCAAATCTATTGAGCACTCAGATACAAGGTTGCAAACTACTGCGTACTGAGTATTTGCTAACAGTAACATCATATCACAATGTGATACTTGAAGGAGAAAACGCTAGTTACGTGGTACCAACTTCAGTTTGGCTCCATAAGTGTTGCGGGCAACTAACTGTCATGGGGGTAATATTGAGCGGCACTTGAAGTGAGGATATCAGCTCATTTCACCGATCATCTCACATGCAGGCCTGTATATATACACGGTGTTGCAAAAAAACTCTGCCAAACTTTCACAGGTGATAGGAACACTGAAAACAAACACTTTTTCACGAATATCAAAAATTCCGGAACTTGTTCGTTTCCGAGATATTGACATGTGTAATATGTAACAAAACCTTACCTAAAACTGCAACAAAATGAAGGCCTACCTACATACAACTCCAGTTGCAAATAAACAGTAGAGTGGAAACTAAAGAATATTGTATAAAAGAGTGTAATACATTAATTTTACAACCAATTACATTAACTGTTCAAAATGTCCACCATTTACTTCAGAGCAGGCGTGACACCTCCTCTGAAAGAGCTGTTGAACACGAGTAACATTTGTCAATCTTCAGCGATGTTGCCTGCTGCGACCGCAATCCTGGCAATAAGATCAAATTCTGACTGCAGAGGAGTGCCGTACACCAAAGTTTTCATGTGGCCCCAGAAAAAGAAATCCAGTGGATTGAGGTCGGGAGATCTAGCAAGCCATGTTACTGGACCATTTCTTCTTATCCACTTGTTCGGAAACGTAGCGTCAACGTGCCGGCGAGCATCCCCATGGTAATGGACAGGTGCTCCGTCGTGCTGGAACCACATGCGATGTCGTATACCTATAGGCATATCTTCCTTGAGTTCAAGCAGCACGTCTCTCAAGAAAGTGGCGTACCTCGGTCCGTTTAACGGGGATGGCATCAGATATGGCCCGATAACATGGTCACCGCAAATACCATCCCACACATTAACACTGAACTTATGTTGGTATCTGAATGTATGCGCATTATGAGGGTTCTCATCAAGGGAGGGGTGCATATTATGCGTATTAAACGCTCCGGCGTAGGTGAAAGTCGCCTCGTCGGTGAATAGGACTCGCTTAAAAAATAGTTCATGATGTTCTACTTTGTTCAGGGCCCAACGTGCGAAGTTCACACGTGGAACGTGGTCTCCCAGGAGAATATCTTGCACTTTCTGGAAACTGTAAGGATGAAGTCTGTGCTGATGAAGAGCACGCCACACGACGACGTGGTCTGGTATTCCAAGGTGATGTGCTGCTGCCCTAGTACTCGAACGGGGATTGTCAACGAAGTGTTGCAGAACGTCGTCCTCAATTTCATCACGCACTGCGCGGGGCCGACCACGGCCTTCCCTTCCCACATTGAAAGTGCCATTCTCACGTAGTTTACGATGCTTGTCCGTGAACATTTGACGTCCAGGCAAATATCGGTTCGGAAAACGCTCGTGATATATCCTAGCAGCCTCTCGAGGTTGCCTTCCGCTGCACCGTATGCCATGTGCATGTCAGCTTTTTCTTCGTTACACAAAATATGTGCCATGCTCTAACTACAAAGTGCATCCGGTAAAGTAATTTGAAAACACAGTGTTGCCATAACGTATTCAACTGCTGTATTGCCAGATTCAATGGTATAACTAGGATTAACGTAAAGACTTATTTATTATTTATAAGATTACCCTAAACGTTACACATGTCAATATCTCGGAAACGAACAAGTTTTGGAAATTTGGTATTCGTGAAAAAGTGTTTGTTTCGAGTGTCGCTATAACATATGAAAGTTCGGCAGAGTTTTTTTTTTTGCAACACCTTGTATATATAGGTGTACATATGATATCGTGTCCCCGCATCTATGAAGCAGAGAAGAAAATCAAATCAGTCTGTAAAAGTGCGGTACACCCTGCAATCGTCGCTCTCTGGTCCTGGACTATTTCTCTTAAAAAGAAGAGTTCGATTGGGACATCACTTACATATATTCAAGTGCACTTGACTTGACTTTTCAGACCGATTTTGGTTTGTCCCAATCAAAGGCTTTTAAGAGTTAAGCTGTAAAATGTTAACCTAAGCTGTGATGTCTCATACAGACTCTGTCCATCACGCATACTATTTATAAGTTAATCATCATTGAATACAAAACTTATGGATTTGTCATTTACAAGCGTCTAAGATATCATATTCTACGACAGGTTAGAAGTATGCTAATTTTTTGATAGTAATAAGGATAAGGGGTCCAAAGGAGACGCACTGGCCCAATGGAGACGCACCTGCGGTGAGAGGGGCTGTGCGGTGCCTGGACGAAGTGAGAAATGTCCAATCGTGCATCAATTTTGGTGGGTGTTTAGGAGACATATTAAGCTTTTTTTGTAGGTATTGGGCATTTCTTGCAGCGTCTGGTCACCTCGCCACAGTTTTCTTACCACAAGCGCGTTTCCATTGGGCCAGTGCTTCTCCTTGGGGCCACTTACCCTATTATGTGTCGGACAAAACAGTGATTTGACTACCTAATTACGCTCAAGTGAGCGACACTGTGGCTGATAAGTTTCTATTATCTTTGAATCCATGGTACAATTCAGCAAAATATACTTAACTTTAACCCTAAACTAATAAGTTTTCTTCTATTGCTTAAAAAACGAACTAACAATTTGTAAAATTTATTGTTTTTGCAGGTTAAAATAGCAAATGTTCTTCATTTTGTTTGAATAATATGTAATTCACCGGAAGGAAAAGTTGTTTCTATGCCACCATTGTTGTATATACAGTATTAGGGTAAAATTAAGTGCATTACGCTTAATAAAAACTCAAACTACCTCCGGAGCAGAATTGAGTTGTCGGCCCAAGCCGGTTCCGGTAAACGCCTTAAACTCAAGTAAAAGTGGCGAAAAAAACTGGTCTGAATTGACTTTTCGCTCGATTTACGCTAAGCACATTAAGTTAATGTCCCAATCGAACACGCCTCTATGTGGCTGCACGCATGACTCTTGGCTGCGTTTTCAAAGCGCAGTGTAACTTGCAGTCGCGAAACGGAATTTAAAAGGTGAGCAGGAGCAGCCTAAGTCTTAGTAAGCTAGGTTCATATAAGTTTCTTATTTTCATGGTGTTTCTGGCTTATATTATTTTCATGGTGTTGATGTATTAAAATATAAGGTGGATTTATATCTGAAATTAAAGTTCCCGTTAAAAATGATTATGATAGCAATCTCTATATTGTCGATTCCTAAGAAGTGCTTCTCTATTTGTTGTAAGGAGAAGTCCGCCAGGGACGCAATGGCTGCTCCTGTCGCTATCTGTCGCTATTGTCAGTTTTCCACATGAACCAACTACTGCCAAACTTGTTCGTTCATTAGTGATAATTTCACGGGGTTGCACTTATTTTAACGTGAAATCAGTAAATAGCTTCCTTACCTTTATACCTTATTCAAGATTTCAATTCACATGAAATGAATTGCTGGCATTTCTTTGATTCTTGAAACGTACAAAATTAGTACATTACAAGGCTCTAGGTACTGAAGACACTTTTTCCCCAAGTTGATGATATCTATACCTGGCCGGTAGAAAGTTTTCCTGAGAGAATCGCCTACCGGAGCTCAAATCATTGTGAGGAAATGTAAATTTAACTGAAAATGAAAAAATCAATAAATTCTCTTCGAGGACAGGTATTCGCTGTAAACATACATTCACTATGCAATTGATTATTCCACTTTTAGTTCATTTAAAGCCTCGTCTACACGATCCATCTTTTCGTCGAAGTTTGTGTTCGCCGAACGATTTTGATTGACAAACACACGCTGCGAGCCCTAGAACTTTGTGATTAATGATGATCCAAGGTTCGAAAACTTTTAGCCCAAACTCGCGGGAGCTTGACAAACACAAAGTTCGAAAATTGTATTTCGCTATGTGAAGAACATAATTATTTGTATGTGGCTTCATTATAGTATTTAATGACATAAGCATAATTTTTTATATAAATTAACCCACGTAGCGAATTTTGTTTATGTTTGACTCCAACTTCTGGACAGCGGGGAGCATTTGGCTACTCTATGTTGTCAATTACTAAAAATTGTAACATATTCGTCTTGTTACGTACGTTTCTTCTGCTTTCATTTTTAAATGCTACAATGGAGCACGATTTACGTTTTAAAGGAAGAAACGGATGTACACAGTGTGAAATTACAACAGAATGTCAAGAAATTAATAAATAAACAACGAGAAACTATTGTTCTGTCAACTGAATCTCCGCATGTGAGGGGATGCCAGTGAGTGAATTATTAGCTACACATTTTGCAACTATTAATAAAGTTTATACTCGCCAGTCAGCTTCTACAACTTAAACAAATATCTTGACAATAAAGTGAGGGTGGAATATCGATTAATAGTAACCGAGCATCGTAATAGTATCGAGCATCGTAACCTTGAACTGTTCGTATTTTCTGTTTGATCCCGTCTGGACAGAGAAGAGAAGTGTTTGTGTTTTTGCTTCTCGATCATTGTGTTTGTGATTGATGTAGTGATGGCTCGTGTAGACGCGGCTTAAATTGTGCCTCACGCTGGTCCGTTCGTAAAGAGGCGCTGCACCCAGGGCGCATATGCGCAATTAAGGGGTGCATTACGCTGGGCAATGCTCAGGACAAAAGTTTAAGACCACTCGAATATGTAAAAAATAACGTTTTAATAGTTAATAAATAAGCTCCTTCGACTAGGGATCAGTGATTAATAAAAGTAAAAGGCGAGAAAGACGCAAAACACCTGCTTTAATAAATTATTAAGAAATGTACATTTATGTCAAATAATGAGGTTTTCAGTTTATTACAATTATACGACCAGGGTAATTAATGTTTAGTTCTAAGGCAATTTCCGGCGTTTCGGATCAGCTCCAGGCTTGCACTGATAGTGTGAAGGTGTCACTATTCCCAAAGCAAGTAAACTCTCCGAATTAGAACGTGGTCGAATTGTTTAACTGCATCAGCAAGGTTTGTCGCAGCACGCAATCGCAACTGGGATTCAACGCAGTTAAACTGTGATTTATAACTTCCTAAAGAGCCCTGAGAGTTCTGCAACTACAAAATCTAGTGCCAGATCGACAAAAATTTACTCTGCATTGAGTAGGGGAATTAAACGGGTTGTTTCTCAAGACAGAGGACTGTCTTCCAGGAGTCCAGGCTCTGGGGAGTATCTGTATACATCTCACTTTTACAGTTCTGTCATGTATTTTCCTATTCCTCATGATAAGGAAATTAAAAAAAATAGTTGGGCAGAACTTTCTCACCTGGTTTTAAATTTTTAAGGGGGGCATGTCGTGTTGATGTTTCTGCTGGTGGTGACTTTTTGGAAGATCTAATAAAGAGTTATTTTGTTCTGGAATATAGCTTCTTAAATTTACGTAAAAGGCTTGATTGACGACTCAGCGTTAGTTGTTCATCTTTCGTATTTTTAGAATCACGGTAATAGTTGTAGACACTCTAGAGGGCTCAGTTACAATTCATTACAGGGTGATCCATGACGTCGCTAACGCACTCTACTAGGTGTATAAAAATAGAGGCTAGCGGAACAAGCTAGAGGGCGACTGCCTGTCAGCCCTCCAATCTCGAAAGTGGTTCCCTCAATTCGGAGGGGCTAAGCCCTCGACAGGTCGGGTTCGACCCTCTCTACCCGCATCGTCCAATGCGAACCTTTCTATCGTAAAAATGTCGCCTTCTACATACGCTTATTCGTCACTGGCGTGATTACGTCATCGAGAGTTTCCTCACAGGACTCCCCGCGAGGGTGTTGGCACTTGCATTGGTGACTTCTTCCCTTGTTTGAGGAAGCTACTCCTATATTACAGCTGTCCCTCAACTCCTCACAAAAATATCAGTTACCAGCGACTCTTCATGCATCATTTGGTTCGCCAACTGCTAAGTTCAAGCTTGGTTCGCGTTTTAGTTTTTTGTTTAGAACCCAATAATTTCCGACCAGAGGTTGTCACAGACATAGACCTGCGCAACCTTTCTTAAAACCCGACACCTTCTTTCCCATGAACTTGCGATACACTCTACCCTCGCAGCTGTTCTCTGCTTCGGTCAAGTCGTTAATTATTATCATCCGTTCCCCCTGTTTCCAACTGAGTCGAGTGTATACTTCGTGAAGAATTGTCCCCAGCTGTTCCACTTGTGAGCAATTATTTGCGATGAAAAAGCTTTAGTAAGAAACCGTGCAAATTATTTCGTTTCTGAGGCGTGAATTATTAAATGACCCATCGTAACGTATATATTTATCACGACGTCAACTTTCGATGTTTCTTCCTAATGATATACCGATACTGATCGCAGCTTTCCGACCACAAGTAAAAAATATGATTAATATTAGGTAGGGTCGTAATTATTAGGATCTGCGGCCGGAATTCTTATGATTACAACAGGCATGGGGGGGGGGGGCTAAAGTTATCAATTGTAGACCGATGGTTCTGAAACTTGCTTAGAATATGTATTTTTGGAGAAGAAACACATTTTGCTCCTGCAACTTTTATATTTAGGCCTTATGTTTTGAGATCATGGGAAGTATATATAAATAAATATACACCTACCTATATTTTTTGAAATTTCAATAGAATAGATTTCAATGAGTTTTCATGCTAGAAAAAAGTGAAAGTTTTGGAATACTCGATAAATTCTAACTAAATTATGGAGAGGGATTTTCCATTTTTGTACTATTAATTTTTTTTTTATCACAGCTCAAACACGAATATTTTGTTTTTCCCTATGCTGTATTTCAATAGCGATCGAAAATCGCATCTCAAAAGAAAACGAAATAGAAAATGGATAATACAGTTCTATAGAAAACAATTCTTACAAAGTTCCTAAGGTACATAAAAGGTACATATAAGACACTTATTTTCTATTCCATATGATGACGACAACCATATCGCATAGGAAAATATACGTATGGTAGAACTGTAAAAGAAAAATGTACAACGCCACCCCCCAGTACCTGGACTACAGTCAAATCAAGGCACTCATAGCTGCTGACTGCAGTTCAATGACAATCAGGAGACATTTACGACAAAGGGGCTTGAAGAACAATAAGCGTCTGAAGGGTTTCCGTGTTTCCGTGTCACAAAGTGGCCCGTTTGCAGTTTTCTTAAGAGCACCAAATATGGGGCATCGAAAAGTAGCCTAAAGTTTTATTTACTGACAAAAAAATCAATCTGGATGGCCCTGATGGCTTCCAACGGTACTGGCATGACAAAGAGATGTTTTTCAAGTGTCACAGCGGT
>LQNS02278174.1:30803518-30814690 GCA_001587735.2 Parhyale hawaiensis | reverse complement strand
TTTTTTGTTGCCTGTGTTGGAGTATTGGTCATCGGTCTGGGCTTCAGCTGCTGACAGTCACTTGCGTCTGCTGGACCAACTTGTTAGTTCAGCCAGCAGGCTGTGCGCGCAAATTGATCTGGCGAATCTGTCCCAAAACAGGGAGATGGCTGGACTCTGTATGTTTTATAAGGTGTACAACAATGAAAGACATTGGTTGTATTCTTCTCTCCGTGCCCTCAATGTCCTTGGCAGGATTACAGGTGCTGTGGCTGACGCGCACTGTCATTCTGGAGAGTGTTAGATGCCGAACTCGTCAGTTCAGTTGGTGCTTCGTGCCCTGGTCTGTTAGGGTTTGGAATTCATCGCCGGCATCGGCTTTCGAACGTGTTGGCCGGCAGGCGTTTGAGTCAGCTGTTACTGGCTTTTTGTTGGATTTTCTTTAGCAGCGTTTCGGGTTTCCCGGTGTTGCAAAATGCTTCGCTTTGGTTGTACTACTTCTCCGTTGTGGCCCGGGCGTGAAGGTTTAATAATAATAATAATAATAAAAATTCGCTAGGAGGTTGTGATTTCGTCGAGTTTGTCTGAGTCTGTTTATCTGTCGATCACCGAGATAGGTTTCTCAGAAAGCTACGGACGGATTTGTACGAAATTTACAGGACGCTTTAGGCATGTAATGAGTAACAGATGAGTAACTTTTGGTGAAGATCCGCTGTAGCAACCGTTTGTTTGTTTGCTTCTTATTTTAGTACCATAACTCAAAAAGTTATGAAAGGATATTGATGAAATTTGCATGAGTTGTTAGGTATATAACGGAGTAAGTGATCAATTTTTTGTGAACATCTGTTTGTTCGTTTGTTTGTCTCTATGTTTCATTTTATGTTTGTTAGCAAAATAACTCAAAAAGTTATGAACAGATTTTTATGAAATTTACATGTATGGTTAGGCATTTTAAGAAAAGTAAGTGATCAAATGTTGGGGCAATTTGTTGGGTCGTTTGTTGTTTGTCTCCTTGTTTGATTTTGTGTTTGTTAGCAAAATAACTCAAAAAGTTTTGAATGGATTTTCATGAAATTTATATGAGTTGTTAGGTATATCACGAAAAGTGAATGATTAAATTTTGGTGATGATCAGCTAATCTGTTTATGTTTTTAACCAATGTTTGTCAGAGTGCTTTTCAGCAACATACTCGAAAAGTTATCACCGGATTTTCAAGAAAATTACAAATGCTGTTATTGGTTCTTACTGTCAAAAAGAACAAATGACCATATTTTTTTTTGCGCTGATAAAAGGAAATCATAGTTTCAGGACCAATTTGAACGTTGCTTTACTTGGCAGAGGTCTGCGCTCTCAGAGTGTTGTAGTTTATAAATATATTTATATTTTTCCTGTCACACTCTATGGTCTGAGATAACACATTCTAGAGCTGAGGAGCGCTGAACGATAGATATAAGCTCCCCGGAAAAAAATTTGTCACCTTGTACATATTATAATAGTAGAATTTTTGAGCCCTATAGAAGTTTAGGTTATGTAGAAGCATTCTGGAGGCAGCAGTCTTCATTTACAGCTGCCCAGGTATAGACGTGTTCCTGATCTGTCTAGAACGATGGGAAGAAAGCAAGATGGCACGGAATGGCAAAGAGGAGTTATTGCTTTTGGTCGATCAAAGAAACATCGAGAAAAGAAAGTAGCGGAGTTTGCTGGTGTTTGATGTCTTACTATACTGCGAGTCTTTAAGCAATTGAAACGGTCGGGTGCAATTGCAATGCTAGGCGTAACTGCGGTCGTAAAAAAATTGCTAACTGATAAACCGCCGCTGCATTTCATGACTTGTTGGAAGGAATCGCTTTGTGTCAAGGATGGAATTGTTGCAAACCGTCAATGACGGCCCTACTGCTTTTTCTGAACGGACTCTTCGTAGAAAACTCTATACAATGAACATGTTGAGCTGTGAAGCTCGTAAGCGACCAATGTTTACAGTAGCCCACAAAACCGCTTGTCTGAAATGGGCAAGAGTACACGCACACTGGACATCGAGGACCGCATGAGTATCATCTGATCAGAACAATCACGATATTTGTCTCTATATAAACGATGGCCGCGGTCGTGTTCACCGAAGACCACATGAAGTCATCAACGAAGCCTGTGTGTAAGGGGCGATACAAACAGGAGGTGGGTCTGTCATGTTCTACGACTGATTTAATTACTCGGAAGTGGAATAACCATCAGACTGAATTATGAAGGCTACATTAATTTGTTAAGTGACCAACCTGTGCCATTGGTACAGTATCTGCATGAGGATAGAATTGCAACTTGGCAATATTCTAAGACGCTAACTGCCCTACACATCGTGCTAGATGGGTCATGCATTGGCATGAAAACCATTGTGGCTATATAAGGCACCTGGAATGGCCGGCTATGTCTCCAGACATGAACCTCTTCGAGAATTTATGGGACTATCTTGAACGACAAGTTAGGTGCCGAGAACATACTCCACGTACTTAGGCTGATTTAAGGCATTTAAGGCAGAGTGGTTCAAAATGGATCAAGTATACATTTGAAATCTTATAGACTCGATGCCTTCCAGAATTGCTGGTATTATACGTACTCGTGGAGGTCTGACACCCTATTAGTAACAGGTGACTAATTAATTTTTTGTCCGTTGAGCTTATATGCTCAAAAGTGGAAACACTGCATGCATTTTCTGGATCTCGCTTCCGAGTTTGGTAGATGAAAGGCGGTATCTTTGATAGTTTTTGATCCTATCGGGCATAAGCAACATCGCAGTTTTTAGCTGAATTTCTTCGTAGCAGTTAGAGAGGCTCAGTTTTCATTCCTTTCATGCATGATCTATTTCCTTTATACTTTCTTCAGTTGAATATCGCCGTGACATTTGAAACTTAGGGCTGAAGAGACGCCAAATTATACTTGATTTACATTGCAACCAAACTTCGACCTCTAAAGGTTCACCTATAGGCTCGTATCCAGGTTACAGTAAGCCCTGAGCATTTCCGGTGAATTCTTTTGTTCGAACAATATTACATTGGTGCTTTTTAACTTTAGATCATTTCCAAAATTATATTTGCGCCTTACTTTGCAGGAGGAATATTTTGCTCTCGCAAAATTAGGGCGCTACAACTTGCGTGTCTTTAATGGAAGATTATGTCTGCAGGTATGAGTCGAATTTTACAGCAAAACCTACACTTGAAGCAGGAACAATAAGAACCTTGATTTCAAAATAATTGCCGTCATTTTAACCGCTGGGTCCTCTAGTGATTAATAAAGGTATGGACAGATTAACACACTTTTGTAAGGTGGGCAAGAAGTAACAATTGAAGGGAATAATGTCATTGCTATTCAGTGATATGCCGATGCACTTCATGTTTTGAGTCAATCTTGACTGCCTGCTGAAAACAAATATCACAGAGTGTCACCACACAGAAAGAAGGGTTGTGCTGTTCGACAGAGCACCTACTGAAGACGAATGCTCTCCCCTATTTTGATCGGTAAAATTAGTAGTTGCAGCGACTGCTTCATAACCAAGTCAACAATTACATAATCAGATAAGTATCATCGCACATTCTATGTCGGACTCTATGACGGCCGAGTGCACCAGTACACTGTATTTGTAAATATAATGATCCATCCTGTGGTAAATGGTAAATAACTTATCATTAATGCAGGTAGTTATTATAATCTCCATCAAAGCAGGAGTTCAAAACTGCATCGGACAGCTGAAGCAGCAACATACGAGCTGTAGATGTGCATTTCCAACATCAAGTCTCGCTCCATCGACTTCCTGTCGCCGGGTTGCCGGCGATATTGGAAGAAGCGTCAAGAGAGCTCCAGTTAATTACGGTCCATCCTAAAAGTCCTATTCTCTGTCAAACTCGGAGCCCTTTTAGGGCATCGTAAAGGAGTTCGTGTCTCTCATTGGTCGATAACTTCTCATATTATTGCGCCTCCAGTTTAATTTGAGTTCAAGAGCCAATACGTGCGCCAGAGATGGTCGTCATAATGAAGACACTTGGAACTTTGGTGCTGGGAAATTGATATACGACCTTTGGTGTAACTGCAATCAACACACGTTCTTGCTGGGTATTCAACTGAGCTTTAAATGAACACAGGGCTTTTGTATGAATGGCACTGCATTTATTAAGTTGTTACCCGTTGAAGCAATGCTATTCCAATAGGTAAATTTTATGTTTCTTTATAAGAGGTCAAATACTGTATACGTATCGCATGTTACATCTTTTTTATGTTTATGTCTAGTCTTAATTGTGATTAAATAAGATTACAATAAAGTGAAGTTCTCTCTTTCTGTCCAAGAAATGATAAAAACTGCTTATCGAAAAAAATCCTTAAACATTAATGTTTCAAATCCCTAAAATGAAAGAACAAACTGGTACATCTTTGTTATCTTAAAAAAATGTTTGGTATAGGCCGTATAGCGATCAGGCTTAAAAATGAACCTTTGGACAATTTTTCCTTAAAATAATGTGATTTTTAAGAGACTCTTCTAAAGCTGACTACTTCACTTGTTATAAAATACTGTAAGCATAGTTCTTGTTTGGACTACCTAATGGTATTCAAAATTTACTTGCAAGAGTGTGCGTCAGTAAATATAAAAAGAACCTGGGTATATATATTATTTCCATATTAGTTATTACCTCCGCTAAGTAGGGTATGCTTTTGTCGAGTTTGTCTGTGTGCTTGAAAAAGTGTAGGGCGCATATTTACAAAATTTACAGGGATTGCTAGGTAGCCTATGTTAGGAAGAACAGATGGTTCACTTTTGGTAGAGACGTGTCGAACCGTTTGTTTGTCCTACCCTTTTTTCTTGGTAGCATAACTCAAAAAGTTATAGGCCGATCTTGATGAAATCATCAGAAATTGTTTGGATTGTTTCTAGGAGCAAATGAGCAAACTTTTGTGCTGATCTGCGTGTCCGTGTGTTTGTCTCTTCGTTTTTATGTTTGTAAGCAACTTAGCTCAAAAACTTATTAAGAGATCTTCATGAAGTTTGTAGAAACTGTGAAAAATGGCGAAAGACATAACTTATCAAATTTTAGTGATGATCAGTGTGTCAGTTTGTGTGTTTGACTAATGTTTGTAAAAGTATTAGTCAGAACAACTGAAAAAAAAAAGTTACCGACAGATCTTCTAGAAAATGACAGAAGCTGGTATCACTGTCAAGAAGCAATGATTACCAAATATTAATGATGATTGAATAAAAATCATAGTTCCAGGACCAATTTGAATTTTTCGTTAACATTACTTTACTTGGCGTAGGTCTGTACTCTCGGAGTCCACTAGTATATTTTTACGTTCATAATGATGCCGGCTCTAAAAAAAGACAGCAAAGAATAATGCATCCCTTCATGGTTAAAACTTGTGGTCAATATTCTGTTACAGGTAAAGCAAATTTTGCGCTAATGGTACAAAGAATGTGTGCCTCAATCATTACGACTGTGTTTCATGCGTAACTCAAATATGATACACTATGTACATTAGATGAGCCCCTGCTAAGTACATTTCCATTTATCATCTTCCAATTTTCAATTCATGAAGTTTAGTGCTTCAAAGTTAATATGAAGAAAATTTAATTTAGATTTCATTTGATGCTTTCTGTTCGAGAGGGAACCGAAACAGATCAAAACTATATAAAAATTCACAGTATGTATTTATCTAATTCCATATTTGCATACGCATAAGTTTTTGCATCGATGCTTTTCCTGCCACGCTGTGATCAAGCTTGTGAAAAGGTGGCCAGGCTGGCGGTGGTGGCGATCCTGTCACGCTCTCCGATAATCAATTGGTGAAAATTTGGCCAGGTTGCATACGGTGGAAAAATTAAAGTTTCCAAGCTGAAAACACTTCTTACTTGGCCAATTTTAACGCCAAAGCATTGAAGACTTCTGAAGTAACGAGAGATCCTGGTTTTTGCTTTCCCACGTCAAAACCTTATATTGCTGTGTGCTCATGAAGGATAAAGTGATTAAATTCTCATCAAAAGAAAAGCGATTAGATTCATCAGAGTAGAACCACGGAGAAAAGCAAATAAATGCTCAACAAATTTTGAATAAGCTGGTTTCACCTCTCACCTTTGAACATCAAAATTAGTGGTTTTAGTGCGTCCTGTTAGATCAAATCTGTACCCCAGAGACGATCAGTGAAGCATAATTGAAAATTAGATATCATTAGAGTGTGTTGCAAAATTAACGTAAAATCTTGAAGTTCCGTTTGATCACATACATTTCGCACAGACAACATGATCTTAGAATTTCATCATGTACGTACAGTTAAAAGGCATTGCATTTTGTTCCCGTAAGACTGGAGGTATGGAACCTCGCTTGAATGTCCTAACGCGATAGTGCAAGGCGAGGTCGTAGGAAGAATTGAAACAACAAGGTCACCGGTCTCATAAACAGAAAGTCAATCGGTTGATATTTTGCGACACATCCGAAAAAAGCTCTCCGGTTTCAACCGTCAACAGAAGTATATAGAATAGTACATCAGCTCGTGAGTGGTAACCAGGAGTAGCATTATACCTGTGTAGACACTGAACATTACTTATCTATACCCTGGAGCATTACTACATTTAGTTTCCATTTCTAAGCAGCTATGCCCTAGCTACTTACCCCTTATTGTATTTTCCTAAGATATAGTAAAGTATGGAATGATACCAATAAGGAAGAAGAACCACTCATCGTTCACGTCCCCACGCCGCACTTCTAGCCCGGCCAACTTGATACGAAGCACGGAACTTGAAGCATAACACTTTTTAATGTTACTATAACTTCCAACTTAAGTGGCAGACTCTCATGTCTTGCTGGTGGCCCCATCTCTCGGTCGATCTTACGCGATATTAAGCCTCATTGTGTTCGAACTAAAAACGCTTGTTTGGGCGAGTTTACACAGCGTTCATCCACTTGTCCGAATCTGCTTCTGTGCTCTAGAAACAACAGATGAGTGCACTGTATTCTGACTATTAGCTTTCACCAATTTTCAATAGATATCCGTAACTTGCCCAGTGACACTTGTAGAGGAAATTGAGTTGACGGTCAATGTTTTAATAACTTTTTGTCGTGTAGAAAAAGTTGTCTTGACAACGACGCTACAGAACTTTAGGACGAGTGGATGAGTGAACGCGTCGATATGAATGACGCTTAACGTGTTATACGCTGAGAAAACTTCATTACCTCACGTAGTTTTTTTAAATAAAACTAAAGCTCAGTTGCAGTTCAACGGCAAGACATATATACTGAAATATACATTCGAGATAGACATGAAGCATTTTTTGCCTTCCGATATAATTTAAGCCAAAAGCCAATTTTTTCTTGTAATGGTAAAGTCTTGTCAATATGGAACTAATTTTAAATAAAACTATGCAAAATGCCACTGTAAAATATAATCAACATTTGTATTTTAAAGTTATATTAAGTGGATACCATACAAATAAAAGAGAATAATCGCTATTAACCCGACAATATAAAGCACGTCTATATGATAATTGATGGTTTCAAAACATTTGATGCCACAAAAGTCTATGAATACGCTTGTCTGCATTCAAGTGATGCTGTCACTGTGCGAAAAATTTATTTTTCATTTTTATTAAGTTACAACGCGCAGGAGCTAAATAATATTGTCGTCGTATTCATTTACTGTTCCACCGCTATTAAGTTCGTTTTCAGTAGTTGGTACACTATTTTTTGATGTGTCTAATCGCTTGACTTCTGAATCATAATCAGTTACATCATTGCTAAGCTCACTATAACTCGCTTTCACTATTGGTTTTGTTTAAGCATCAGAAAAAAAAAGGTGAACCGAACTGCTGTAACACCAGCACGACCGCAACACAAACCTCTGCCATACAGTTGGTTACTAAGCTTTTTTCGATTGAAGGAACCTGTACAGCGAGTGAAAAAGTTTCCCGATATGCAATTAAATAAACAGGACGCTTAATTTAGGTTGTATTGGAAAATGCTACAACTTAGTGCGAGAAAACGCAGTCAAATTAACTTTCTAAAGATTGAAACAGGGAACTGAACGGACACACACGGGAGAATTGAAAAGTAGTAGACAATGCGCAGATGGATATTTCCGGAATCGTTGATTAAGGGGTTGAATTATAAAACTCTTGTCATACGCTTCCAGACAACTATTATTCGGTAAAAAGTTGTCAGGTGCCCATATTTCTCAGTGCAGTTGTCTAGCGTTCAGTTATTTATAACGCTACCACCCAGGTTTTACTTTTTTCTTTTAGATAGATAAAAGCTTCTTACTTGACGTCCTCTAAGTAGCGGCACCTGCGAACTCTTCAACGCTCCTGTATTTAGCGTGAGTACAGCTCATGATAGGACGAAATTATGTATGCATTTGTTTTGTCCCTCGTTGTGTCTGTGTTATAAACTATAAAGGTAAGTATGCATGGATATTTCAATTAGTAATGATTCTAAAGCTGGTGAAATTTATTGAAGGTTAGTTCTCTTTGTAAATAAGCACTAAAAGTGATACAAGTTTTAATGACCCAACTCTTACTGAATACATTTCTGTTAACTGCACTGATAGTGTGACCAGAATGCAGAGATGAATTAAAAAAAAAAACTGAGACAAAAAGTAAATAAATCCTGTGATTGCCCGGGATACCAATCTATCTCGCACTGATGTAGGTATAACGCTGTGTTGGTGCTGCTTTGTTGCATTTCTACTCCCCTGTTGTTGTTTTATCTTAGCTCAGCTTCTGCACCCTAATGGCAGCAGTTGAGAATCTGGAATTTTACCGGTCCTTCTGTAGTAGACCGCAGAGTGTGGGTATAAGGGACTACAGTTCTTTGGGTCTTCTGGTCATGGCGACACATATACTTATTTTTTATAGCTTTTTTGTCACCACAAATTTTCCGGGATGAAATTCTCTAAACCGACATTTTTCGTCGGTTTAGGCTACTATAGTGAACTTCAGTAGAAGCTGACGTCTCTTGCAAACGGTTAGATTTCTGAATATTAAATAGTTTGAAAGGTTCTCATGTCTTCCATGAAGAATACAAGAAAAACTGTAGGAGACAAGGATGATGTTGAAACGTTTCCTCCTAACACGACACACTCTGCAAAAGCAACAGCACCGCCTGAAACCTACAAAGATAATTACCGTGCACCTCAACAATTTGAAAGAAGAAAGACGTAACAGAATGGCGAATCTTTGGTGACGTGCGGAATTCCTCTACCTACTGTAGATATTGAAACTATATAGGTATTCCCTTGATGGTGCTGATGTCTAGCTCCCTTCCTTTAGAAATATGAAGGATTGATAGAAAACATCCTTGACGGATGCTAGAATGTTTAGCTTGAGGACGATGGATTAAAAAAATTACACAAGGAAACCTTGAAGAAACTAAAGAACTCTGTGAGCGCATACCTCCGCCAAGCGAGGCAACGGTAACAAAAAATTCAAATTGGCTCTGAAACCACAACTTTGTTTATGTAGACTCCAAAATTTAATCATTTGTGCTTTTTGATAGTAATAACAGCTCGAGCAATTTTCTTGAAGATCCGTTCATAACTTTTTGAGTTATACTGCTAACAAGCATTATGACCAACATAAGTCAAACATGCAAACGAACATACCTATCTGCACCAAAATTTAATCATTTATGTCTCTTGACATCACTAACAATCCCTATAAATTTCATAAAGATCCATTCATTATTTTCTGAGTTATTGTGCTAATCAGCATAAAATTAAGAACACTGACAAACGAACGAACAAACGGATCATTACCAAAATTTAATCATTTACTCTTTGTTAATTTCATCAAAATCCATCCATAACTTTTTGAGTTATGGCATTGAGAAAAAATGAGGCCAACAAACAAACAGATGGACATATCTTCACCAAAAGGTAATCATCTGTTCCTCCTAACGTACTTAACAATCCCTGTAAATTTCATCCAAATCGGTTCATAACTTTTTGAGTTATCTTGGTGACAAACAGGTAGACAAACACGACGAAACCATAACCTTGGCCGAGGTAAAAATAACTAAGAAAAAGGTATTAGGATCTAAGAATTATAAATATGCAGTAGTTTAAGTTCCTTATAGCTTTATTTTTAAGTTTACATTATTTTGAAATTTTATGAAAAAGATCGGTGCCCATGGATACTGAGCCCATCGACACTAGAGCAAGTGGTTGCTGGCACGTCTCTGGAAGGCAGTGAGCTGTAAATGGCAAAGATAGGAGGCCTGTAAGCAAAACTTTCGAATATGCAGATATAATCCTAAGTATGAATCTACAAAGTGATTGAAAAGGACGGAGAGAAAGTTGAAATACCGTGGGAGAGAGAGCCCGGAGGCTTAACTAACGGGACAAGGTTCCCCCAAGGGGATTTCTTGTACATCGGGAAGTCGATAGAAAAGAGGAAGGAAAATGGGAGTTTGACAGGAGGTGGAACACGCAGAGCTAACTAGATACTATAATGCAGTTCCGTTTCTAGGGACATTTATATTAGCTCTACAAACCTACTTAGAAAGCACAAGGAGTTGTATCGATAGAACATCTCCGTCTGAACGAAATATTGAAGCACAGTGAGAGCAGGTTTACACTGTATTACGCTATACGATGGAGTTTCGTTACAGAATCTAAAGCCAAAAGAAAATTCAAGATATAAGAACCTATATGTAGCGCATTAAAGGGATAGCGGTGTACCTACTAATCGTAACTGTTTTAAAAATACGTGTTATTAGCAGCTAATAGTAATTATGGCGCACAGAAGTGCTGCATGTAATTAGGCCTATGGCGCACACAAGTGCTATAATTATGGCGCACACAAGTGCTGTAATTATGGGGCACAAAAGTGCTGTAATTGTGTCTTTGTAATGCTATATATTTAATTAATTCAATTAATTAGGTACTAAATAGAAGGGGAAGCAAAGCACCATGGACCAGTTCTTCGAAAAGACAAACTTAGACCATATCAGGTATTCTAAGCAGACTCACCTCCGAAGAGCTCCGGGTCATTTCCAGTAGAGGAGCGAGTAGTGAGCTGGTAGTGAGAATTTACTCCAGCATGGCGGCCCTACGTGCGGCCTCGGCGTAAGAAGGGCTGCGGCCTCGGAGTAAGAAGGGCTGCGGCCTCGGAGTAAGAAGGGCTGCGGCCTCGGAGTAAGAAGGGCTGCGGCCTCGGAGTAAGAAGGGCTG
>LQNS02278174.1:30724643-30735199 GCA_001587735.2 Parhyale hawaiensis | reverse complement strand
CTGACCTCGTTCAGGGTCACGTGTTGCAGCTCTCGAGGAGGTTCTCCTCAAATTAGTCTCTAGCCTAGTGGCTCCTTACCTGGGGTACGTGCACCACCAGTGGTACGCGTGCAGGCGCAGACCCCAAATGCTATTGGGTTATGTTCTTTATTCTTAGTTCACTTGTGTGAGCTACGGTACTAGTGAATAAATTGATATCCAGTCGAATTAAGGTTTTTCTGGATTCAGATGGTGCACGCTGATGATAGGAGACCTGCAAGAGTTCCAGCCATTGTACTGAAGTTACTGGGTGTCTTTACTGCACCACACTCGTCAGGAGGCTTAAATCCCAAAGAAGACGAGAAGCAAAAATTGCCACGAGTGAAATTTCGTCGATAAATGCTCTACTACACTCAGCGGGAGAGTTGTCTAAAGAGCGAATTCAATGGGATGGGTCTACGCCACGCTTCTCCGCAGTGCTCGGACAATTAAAAGCGCAACGTTCAGCCTAGTTTTCCCTGTCTCTATTCATTATTATGGTATGTGACACCGGTATTTTTGTTAGAAGTCTAAGTGGCAGGAATTCCATTTACAACTGTGTCTAGGTTACATGACGGTAGCCAGCACAAACGTACTTGTCAAAATTTCGTTTATAAGCTTCAAGGTCGTAGGCTACAAAGTACTCATTGGCTGAGTATCATGTATATTAAGTAAAAATCCGGCGGATAACCGAGGCTCCGAGCAATACAATTTGTGAAATCAATACTTTCAATTTCTATTTTATACAACTTTTAATAATTTTACCCTATGGCAGTGCAACTGCAAGAACCTCATCTCCTCATCTGCCAAGCTTGACGATCCGACAATTTGTCCCGTCGAAATAAGCAACGATGTCGTTCGCTTGCGTACACCTTCAGAAAGTTACAAAGTTTGGTGCAAGCTGTAGGAGCCCAGTTTAAAGTCTGCTCATTGTCGTATATTGTTACTGCCATAATTGTATTAACAGTGAATTTATCAAATCGTAGCTACTACCTTATTAAAGCTTCTGTGATGTTAGGAATATTCCTGGTTAGTGTTACAGCGCACCTAGTAGTATGTTGCTAATTATATGCGTGGCAAACCTGTCTGATATTCTATTTCATCGAACCAATGACGTATATTGCATTTGAGAAAACCTCCGCCAAGGAGGTTATATTTTCTTGGCATTTGTCAGTCTGCTTGTTTGTTTTTCTGTCAGACAGCAGCAGAACTCAAAAAATTTCGGCCGCATCTTCATGAAACTTGTAAGAACTGGCAGGTAAGAATGTTATGAAAAACTAACGATCCAATTTTTGTGATGATCTGTCGGTCCTTTTGTTTCAATCTTGTCTTTCTCTTTGAATTTCTGTTGTGAGAACATAACTCAAAAAGTTATTACTGGATCTTCATGATATTACAGGAACTTCTAGGACTGTCACAAGGACAGATAATTAAGTTCTGGTTATGATGAAAAAGAATTTCTGGATTCAGGACCAAGTGGAATATTTCGTTAGCACTGCGGTGCTTGGCGGAAGTTTCCGCTCTCGGCGTATTTCTCTAGTTTATTTCTTAAGAAACTTGGAAACTAAGACTTCATCTCCGCCGATGTCTGGGAGCAGGAAGCAAAGAGAGTAACGGGAGGACGGACGTGAAACTAGCATCGGAAAGTGACGTCATCAATGACGTCACATCGACGAACGGCAAGACTGAACAGCCTATGGGTATTTGAATTAATTTCGCCAGAAAAATCGGCGTAATTTACACTTAGAACGGAAATAATAGCTTTATCGTAAAATTGACCAAATCTCCACCATTTGGCTACAAATTTCAGTGAAAATTTCACAGAAAGTTAAACTTATGATACTTATAGTGTCTCTAAATTTTCAAGCGACTAATCGTGCTGGTTCTAGAAAACTTATGTTTTTTGTAAATTTTACTAACTTCACTGAGCGGGGGTAATAGCCTTTTGACTAAAATATATTTATATATATTCACAGTTTTATAACGCCAAAGGAGCAAAAATGGACAACACAAATGAGAAAAATATGTTTTAGACAAGAAAGCCTCAAGCAAAAGTTTACAATGCCTGAAAAAAGTCTTATTTGCCAACATGATCCCCCCCCCCATGACGTATTAACTACTTCCATAATTTCTTGAATCCATGCAGCCAGTTAGTTTCTTTATTGTAGAAGGTGCAACTGCCCTAGCTGCTGCAGCAACAGCATCCCACAAGACAGATTTTGAGTAGTACTGCCTTCCATCTGCTTAAATTTCCCTCTTCAGAACGGCCTATAAGTTTTCAATTGGGTTTAGATCAGGTGAGCACGATGGCCAAACCATCAGTTTCTCTCCATAGAACCCCAAAGAGTCCAGAAATACTGTGGTAGTACGGGCAGAATGAGAAGGCGCATTATCATGCATGAAAATCAAGTTTCGAAGCAACGAAAGGGGTACCTATGTCATCCAGCTATGGGACCAAGAGGTCCTTTAACATGTCACAACATGATGCAGATGTAATTTTCACGCCATCAGGTACTACAAGCGGACCTACAAGTAGATCCCAAATGATACCAGCCCATATCATAACAGCACCTCCCTGTTGTTTTACGCGTTCATGACACTCACCTCCAGGTAGCACCCAACCCTTACTCCACCCATCAGGTCCATGAAAGGTTGCCGGGGTTTCGTCAGTGAAAAGAACATGATTCACGTTGATCTCTATGTATTTCTATGCCAATTCCATCTTCAAAATTTTATGTCTTGGGGTCAGAGGAGGCAATTTCAGAGGAGATTTGACGGTAGCAACGGAGCTAAGGATGTCATTTCTTGTGGTTTTAGGCACTGCAGGAAGCCCAGCAGCCGAAAAAATTGATTTACTTGTTTGCCCGGGTGTTTTACGTAGCTGACGAACCCCATTTCTCATGTCTGTCAGTAACAGACTTTGAATGCCTAGCATCTGATCTTTTTTTTCCGTGGTAAAGGGTCCTTCAAGAATCTTGTCACTATATCAATATGGCGTCCTATTTTTCGGGCAATAATATCAGGAGAGGTGCTTTTAGTAGTTTCATTGATGATAATTTCTTTCTCCTCGTTAGTTAGAGCTTTTCCATGTCCCATAATAGCAGCTATTGTTATCGTTCACCTCAAAAAGAGAAAAAATGCAAAGAGTTGTCAATCAGGAGACACAGCATAATGTAAGCAAACTCAACATGGTTGCCACACGATGTCACGATTTCCCAACAAGTTTCATGAAAATTTGATCGCGCAAAAATGAGATATGGTCAATTTTGTACTAATGCTATGATTTCCGTTCTAAGTGTACAAATTTCATTCCTTTAGCACATAAACAAATGAAGAGAACTTATATCAATTGAACAATAAACAACTGCCAATCAATAGAATATTGCAGTGGAGGTTGGTGGAAACTAACACGAGAGCAGACAAGATCTGGGCCGGTATGGCGTCTTGATTTAACCTCTTCTTTAACCATTTACTGCATGGTGTATAATACATATATGATACGTAGTGAAAAACCGGCACGGAGCACCCCTCGCTCTGTATGTATCACTGCTGATACACGGTATTTCAAGCCACCGGCACCTTTGTGAGTTCGTGTGGCCAGAACCGGCACGGAGTACCCCTCGCTCTGTATGTATCACTGCTGATACACGGCATTTCAAGCCACCGGCATCTTCGTGTGGCCAGATGTTTTTTTTACATGCTCAGTTATTTCCGGGAATTGATGGTAATTGGTAGTCAGTCATTTTGATCCTATTTGACATTTGATGCCTGGTTTATTCGTCAACGTGGAGGTATGGATAAATTTGTCAGTGAAGATAAGGTCTTTGAGAGTGTATATGACACCTACTTTTTATAGGGGACTCATTGTATTGCCAAAAAAAAATTGCAATTCCGTGTATTGCATATAGGACACAAACCGAAGATATGAAGTATTTTTCAAGCCAAAACATTTCCATAAAACCACATGTAAGACATTTACTAAAATGACGCAGTGGGGTTATTGGAAGTGTATATTGATTCAGATTAGATAACGTAAAGAAAAGTTAGTTTTCTATTGCCTCGTTGGAGCGAGGATAAAATACTTTGTAGAATTTATGCCATAGTATTAGTGAAACTTCTTGGCGAATGACTTTTCCTGCATTTAATTTATTCCTCCTAAATGGCTGTAAGGATAATGCTCTATTACGTATTACCCGTTCGTGTATGTTTATTCGTTTGCGATTTATTTGTCTGTCGTGGCGAAAGTAAACTCCGCTTCACTGCATCCCCACCTGGAAGCCTATATGCACTGGTGTGTGCTGCAGACATAGGTAACTAGGCTCTTGGAGTATGCGGCTGCAGTCGATCACAGATCATTTAGAGCTCTGGCGCCTTCGACGGAAGGCTCTATGTGACACATCTGGAAGCCCAACTCTCCCATTTTTGGAAAGGTCGGCTCTCCCCTCCCCTCTCTTCTCCCCAGACGAGCAGCAGGCCCACTGGACGCTGACCGACAACGCCCACTCTGCAAAGAACTTGCCTGCTTGGCAGAGAGTCTTGAACTCACGGCTTTGAGAGTCAATACAAAACCATTAGCCTGCTACTAGTGCGAAAGTTCCTAGGCACTGGTCGGGTGATATTTTGAGTTCACCTGCCATGTGCGAGAGATTTTTGGAGTTCCTCGTATGGTGTCCAACTCGTGAAGGACACGATGACTGCTAGCTAGCAGGAAGCTGTCCGGCTCATGCACTTTGCAGAGAATGACAACAGTGTAATGTAAGATGATCCTAATAGAGGTATATCGCACTAAATTCATTCAGTTATTGAAACTCCAAAGAAACACTTCCAAAAGTGCCAATGAAGGAATGTCTCACTACTGCTGAGTAGATATGTAGCACTAAAGCCAATTTTTTTTTCAAAACAGTAGCTTCCTGCAAAACCCCATGAATGAAGTTTTGAACTATCTTTTATGGAGTAGCAGGGTATTCCTAATTCCTATAACTTCGAACTGTACTTCAGTCAATTAAATTATCCACAACTAGTTCTTCTTACGAACCTGATGTAGGAGCATCTAGCTACAAGCTTCGTTGTTTGTCACTGTAGAGGTATTCCAAGAAACTGTAACCACAAAGTATTTTTTTGACAAATTATCTTCTGTCGTTTCTTTGATGGTGTACTCGTACCAACGCTACCATGCTAAAGAGGATATTTAGGCGCTGAGAACAGGCAGGCAAAATTGCTTCCTCCAACAATACGATGCCATCTAAGGCCGGTTGCACACTAACAACTTTCGTTGCCGCTAGGAGCTTAGAGGCAACTCAACTTATCCGTGTACGTAGCTACGGCACGGCTTTAGCTTGCACAAAATTTTGCTGCTTCAAAAATTTTCAAATATTTCAGTCGCTTCTGCAATTTCTACACCCTAGCGAGTGGCAATGTTGAACTTTCAACGATCGCTCTTAATTACGAACGGTTGGTGTTCACGACGATTGGTATTTTAAGAATTACAGCACGATGTTCATAGACTAGACGTCATGCTGAAGTCACGGCCACGGCTGCGCTGTCGGATAAGCTAAGTTGCGTCTAGGATGGTAGCGACAACGAAAGTTGTTAGTGTGCAGCCGGCCTAAGGCCGGCTGCACACTAACAACTTTCGTCAGCCCCAGCGCCAACGCGCGTTGTCGTTAGAGACAACGCCAACCAACTTTTTGCTTCCCACACAGTTTCGCCGCGAGTTGTTCGTAGCGCCTTTTAGTCAACGTAAACAATCACCAATTTCTTTTTAAGTTGATGGTATAGGTAGGCCTATCCTATGCATTTGATAGCTAGTCTAGTTAATTGATGATAACCAATAAATATGTCTAGCTAGCCTAAAGCTGCCTAGCATACATCCTGTAGAGTTAAAGAAAGGCATTCAAATTTTTTCAAGCATTTTTGAGCTCCACAAAGCCCTGAGTTTGGATATTTTCCCTGTAACTTAGGCTAATTTATAAGTTAAAACAGAAATTTCTAGTGACACGGGGATAAAACTTAATTAAGTAGGTCTAGCCTATGATATTAGGCTGCTGTGCACCGTGGTTTATAGCTCATTCCTGCAGATAATCATTTGAACCATTTACAGAAGCTTCATCGCACAAGAAATACTTAAGCAGGGGTAAGCCTAGTTAGCCTACCTATATCAACATTTGAGAATTATTGAGGGGGGAGGCTCACCTAAAACCTCATTTCCAAGGAGAAATGAAAGAAAATGACTGCATCATATCATACTCGCTGCGGACACATAACTCCTAAAATGGATATTTAGCATCAATACATACGCTAATGGCATATATGCCTATTTCAACTTTCGAAGAGCCAGCTTCCGACCGAACTTGCAACCGTTAAAATCGGTTGAGAACTGTGGAAATGCAAACAGCCCATAGATTTATCCAATAATCGTATCAGAGCGACGGAAAACCGCTGCGCAGACGGCCACAGAACCGACGCGTTTGTAAGTTTGGTCAGTTCCCAGGCCTTGCAGCAACACAGCTTGATAGCCGAACACAGAAAAAAATTAACATTTCACTGTCAGCACGCAATACGATGAAATACCCGAATAAAAACCGATGTGCTACCCCTAAATAACTCATGTAATAATAATCAAGTACTGAAAATCGATGTAATGGTCACTGATTTGAATCTTGCTCTATGAAGAAACAATTTCAAACGCCATTCCGTGTTGTTGTTCGTAGCGGCGACGAAAATTGGGCAAGGAGCGTTGTTGCTAGGAACAACGAAATCGGCGCTGGGACCGACACCGCATCGTCGATAGCAGCAATTCCGTCGTCGATAGGCTCGTAGCGGCGACGAAAGTTGTTAGTTGGCAGACTCCTTAAGAAAAACTAAATGCAAAACCGAGAAGCACGTTTATCGAAAAAGTTGTAAGCGCTGATAGAGTAGAAATTTCATGATTTAAATGTTCACTTGCCGTAACATGTGCAGGAATATTCCTAGTGCCCAAGGTACAAACTTTGGACGGGAACGAGATAAGTGTGAATATGTAGATTCTAAAGGAAAAGTTCAAAAGAAAAAACGTAGAGTTCCCAGTGTTCATTCTCCTGTAAAGTTAATGCGTTTCGGCGACGTGCGTCCATGGCCTAAATGGAAAGATATGCGACAGATGTAGCGAGTGTAGCGTAGCACGTCGCTTCTACCGAAGCAAAAAAAAAAAAAAACACGTTCTTCGCTTTCCACATATTTTATAATTGAGATATTTTTCGTTTGGTATCAGATATGATACACAATTATAAAATAAAAAATATTGATCAATTTTTAATATTAGGGTTGTTATTACTTTATTTAGTGTCCCAGTATCCCATTCAAACTACTGAAATTTTTTTTTATCACTTGCATCATAATTCATGCAGTACAGGGTTAAAGTAAAGCCTTATTTACACTTCATATTCACTTCACAGTGCTCGTTACAAAACATTCTTAAACATATATTTTTTCTACTTAATTCACTCATTTTCCCTCTCCCTACTGCCTGCATGAATAGCGTATACCTGAGCTGCAGCCATACACAAAACACGGTAAAATGGTTGTCGTCAGTTACAGGTGTTTGAGCAATAACTGTTCCTACGGTTTCTCTCGCCTCGGTAATATAACACTGCTTACTTCTGGTTAGGATTAAGAGTCCAACCTATACGAAAACCTGAGGTCCCACCCTCAAATGCTGCGACTCGTCACTGTGACGCCATTCGCCGACATGCTGTCACGGCTAAGTTTTATGCTGGTTCCCTTACATTCTTTGATTCCTGGCTAGAAGTGTTGTCCGTCTCTGTTCCGTCAGCGAAGACGGTCTTTGTTCACGAGGCAAAAGAAACCTGAAACCCTATGGTATTTAGGTGTTATCATTAGGGATAATTCTCGTGAAAATGTACTGCGACTGAAAACATCGACAGTTCTTCATTTTTCACTTCACATCGCTTCCATTTATTGAAATGTGAGAGTTAGGGCGATTTAGGTATTTCCTGCCTGCACTGCAGTTTAATTGAACAGTAAAATAAAAACTCCTCACTTGAACCATTTGAAGGCAAGCGCTGCGCCACAGTTCATTCCGCCAGAGCCAAAAAATTCCACCGTACACTTGGCCGTCAGTGCGACCATCAGCTGCAATTAAGCACAGAAGCATCAGAGGCTCATGGCAAGAGCCAGCAAGTTTTCGGACAAACGAACTAATATGCCATAATAGACCACACGCCATTTCCGTAGCGAACTAATCTGCCCTAACCGACCACACGCCATTTCTGTAGCGAACTAATCTGCCCTAACCGACCACACGCCATTTCCGTAGCGAACTAATCTGCCCTAACCGACCACACGCCATTTCTGTAGCGAACTAATCTGCCCTAACAGACCACACGCCATTTTTGTAGCGAACTAATCTGCCCTAACAGACCACACGCCATTTCTGTAGCGAACTAATCTGCCCTAACAGACCACACGCCATTTCTGTAGCGAACTAATCTGCCCTAATAGACCACACGCCATTTTTGTAGCGAACTAATCTGCCCTAACAGACCACACGCCATTTCTGTAGCGAACTAAGCTGCCCTAACAGACCACACGCCATTTCTGTAGCGAACTAATCTGCCCTAACAGACCACACGCCATTTCTGTACGAACTAATCTGCCCTAACAGACCACACGCCATTTCTGTACGAACTAATCTGCCCTAACAGACCACACGCCATTTCTGTAGCGAACTAATCTGCCCTAACAGACCACACGCCATTTCTGTACGAACTAATCTGCCCTAACAGACCACACGACATTTCTGTAGCGAACTTATCTGCCCTAATAGACCACACGTCATATCCATAACGAAATAAGCTGCCCTAACAGACCACACGCCATTTCTGATGGTTGTTGCATTTTATCTTCCTCTAAAAGTCACGAAAACGAATTTTTGCTCGAACTAGCCTTTCTAAAGAGAGAGACACGCGAAACTTTGGACTGAAAACACCTCGTTATCTTGAAACGAGACTCGACTCTTGCTAAAAGGAGAGCATTTTTTCCGTTATGACATTGTCGAAGCTCTGCTGTAAAGAGAAGGAAATATCCGGAGCTGGAAAGTCAGCAGCTGAATGGTGGTCGGTAGCCGCCAACGGACAAGCGGTTTTGTTGGACGTTACCGCGGACAGCTTAGCTGTTATGGTTTTGGAATGCATGATAATAATTGCTTGCTAGCTATAGCAAAATAATATTCAGAGCCAGCACTAACAATGTTATAATTGACTAATTATTGCTACAACTTGTGCCAAAGTCAATAGTTGTGTATAACGAACTGCAGTGACAGTAGTGCCATAGTGTTAGAGAATAGCTTATTGGAGAGCGCAGAAATCAGCTATCCTGCGACATGCAAAGTTCATTTTTGAAGGGCCGAAGGAGACCGACAAACCACCAGGTAAATTATTCTGCAAAATTTGAAATTGTGACTGGACATACAGGCTGCAAGACTGATTCTATAAATCCGTAACTGTTTTGGCATTCAGGCTACCACATAAACGACTAAGTTTTCCTAGAGGAATTAGAGTCAGTCTGGAGACGCACCACCCACTAGGACACTCACATTAGCCTGGATAAACAATTGTGGAAACACATACTGATGGAACAGTACGGCGATGAATTGGTAAAAATATCTAGATTAGGGTCACTGGTGCTCACACCTGCTTGGATATGCACCAATGAATACGTAGAAAGAATGCGGAAACATGGATAGACCCACATGGTGCTCCCAATACAGCCACGCTTGCTCTACTGAGCGGTGTTATAAGCCTGACAGTGAAGCAGATATGCTTACAGTAAATTATTGGGCATGTTGCATGCGAAAAAAATCAGGTTTACCATCAGCGTTGCGCGTATCTGTATCGCATGGCAGTAACACCCGCTCTAATAGCACGTGCACCAGCTGTAACGAGGGAGCGTCGACGCAGTGCTAACCGATAACTAGCAGTAATTTAGGACTTATTTGCTTACTGATTTGTCAGGCCCGGACTCAGCGGCGCTTGGGAAGAGTAAAACTTTCAAACAGGACTAGATTTAAATCGTACTTAAGGGGATCGTTTACAAATTTTGGAATTTTTTTTATTAGTGGTCCGATCTTACTGAAATTTTCACATAATATGTAAAATAATAAAAAAAACACTTTTTATTCGTGTAATTTTTTCCATTTAGGCCTTAGTTTTTTATATATATATAATATATTTGGATATATTTTAAAAGAATAGAACTGCCTCAATTTTTATGCTAGAATAAAAAATAAGACAGTTTTGGAATCCTTGAAAGATTCCCAACAACAATTACGTTTCGAAATTTTTGTTTTCTTTTTCGTTTTCTTTTGACGTGAGATTTTAGATGGGTGACTGAAATAGTTCAGTCAACCATTTAAAATCTCACGTCAATAGAAAACGAAAAAGAAAACAAAAATTTCGAAACGTAATTGTTGTATGGAATCTTTCAAGGATTCCAAAACTGTCTTTGTTTTTATTCTAGCATGAAAACTGAGGCAGTTCTAT
>LQNS02278174.1:30669692-30683802 GCA_001587735.2 Parhyale hawaiensis | reverse complement strand
CATATAAATAGTAAATGTAACTGCATCAGAGTTGCCCCCCCCCCCCCCCCCAAAAAAATAATAAATTCAGATCCGTTGGGGAAGCCCAGCTATCAATCACTAGCCATACATGGTAGCTCCGCTGAATGTTGCTGCGGCGTGTAGTGCAAAAAGGAGAGGAATTGATACCATGTCCAGATTTTAAGATTATTGTGAAATCATGGACTCACACTATTACGTACTATAATTTCACGGTGTAAAATTGGTTAGAAATTGTTTGGGTTCTTTTATGCACCATTGAAAACCAGAACATCGGCTGGTTGCTACCGTAATTGCGACCTGTAGGCAAACAAAACATACTGTTTATTGACACCGCTAATAATTTTTAATTTATTCATTCGACTCTAGCTAGATATAAAGGTAGACCTTATTAAGGAGAGGAAATTCAAAAAGAACCTATTTTACGCCTCTTAGGAAGCCGATTTGTTGCAAAAAAACTATATGGATATGCACAGCTAACAATGCAATCAGAGTTACAGTGCTAGGAAGTCGGCATAAGTATTCCCAACGGCGATCTAACAGAGGAGAAGCAAGGGACGCACAGCATGACGACAGAAACGGGGGAACCCATACACGAAGGCGTTCCCACACAGGATCAACGAGCATGGGAACAGCAAGTCAGAAAAGAAGAGGAAGATCAGAATAAGGCATGAGCAAGAAGGAGCATGAAAATGGAAGGAAGCAAAGTGGGCACGAAAGACACGTCCCGAAGGCCTAGCTAATGGCTAATTATATAAGGTAACCTACACAAGCCCCTGGGGTCCACAGAGCGTAGTTGATCCTAAGATAGGAAAAAGCGATAGTTGGCACTTCTACAGAAACACTACTGAGCCCGAGAGCTCCCACAGCCCGGATCAACGCACATGGGCAGAAATGCAGCAAACCGAGAAAGGGGAAAGAATAGAGCTAAGTGAAAGACTTAAACACGAAATCGGAAAGAAGCACCGTCACTATCTAATCACCAATGTACAGTTCAAGTAAACTGCTAAAACAAAAGTTTATCGCACAATTCACGACCCATTATCACGAAGTCCCGTTGAAAATTATATTATTTGCAAGCTAAAACTAAAATTTAACGTTTCGGGAATTTTTTCATAACATCAGAAATTTTAAATAAAAACTACAAAGGATGCCAAACAGAATTTATTTTAGATGACCTAAGTTTTGACATGTGTTAAAAGGGTGGGACCTATAAGGCGAAAGACCATGGTGCGCTATGGGATTCTTATATAAGCGTCAGACGGTACGGGAAGCGGAGGAAAACGGGCAAGTACAGTCGGAGAAAAAAGTGTCAATCATAGGTTGTGACGAGTGGTACAGCTGTAGTCATTATATTGAGGCTAGGTTTTGTTGGATATATAGTGATAGTGATTCTAGGGCGGAGATAAAAGAACATGTACAGTCGGAGGAAAAATGTCCCTCATGGGCTATAGTCTAAAAAGCGAATGAACAGAGCTGTGAGAAGGGGCCGGGTGTCAGCTCCTGTACAGTTGGCAGATGTGGAGCTAGTTAGTCGAGGATAGTGTGAAGAGGTACAGCTGAAGTCATAATGTTGAGGCTAGGTCTTGTTCTATGGATATAAAGGGATTCTAATATTGTGAGTTCTATTGGATTAGAAGAGTCAATGATAGAGAAGTCATTTTTGCTGATGGGATGGTCGTGTTCTCAGCATGCAGGCGGGGACCTGAATGTGAGGGTTTTGCAAGTGGTAGACCGGTTCTGCTAGAAACACCTAAATGTTAGTCAATGCGGGCTCTGAAGTGTTGTCCAGTGCTAGCAATGTTTGAGGTATTGCATCCCCAGCATTTGAAACTGTAGATAACAGGACAGGAGTGGTGTGGGCGGTTTATCTTTAAATTTAAAGTAGGACCCTATGGTAAATGTGTTTCTGTACGAAAATATAAAGTTTATATGTGGTTAAGCTTCAGAGAGGAACGTTTTCAATGCGTTTGCTGCACTAACAGAAGCTTTGTTGTAGTACGGAAGCGAATGAAAGAAGTCTAATTTAGGGACAGAGGGTTTGCTAATGCCGGGAGCTTCGATCCCGGCATTAGCATTTAGACTATTTTGTGATTGAGCTTTTTATTGTTCCGGTCCCAAGTAAAGGTTTTGCTGTATTATAGGTCTCATCCCTGCAGGCCTAATCTTCCATTAGTGAAACGCAAGCTGTACAACCATGAGTTTTGCGATAGCAAAATGTCCCCCCTGCAAGATAAGGAGTGAATATCAGCTTGGAATTGATCAAGCGTTAAGTTGCAATAAGAAACTCGAGCACTGAGAGCGCATGCCTCCGCCAAGTGAGGCAACGGTAACGAAAAATTCAAATTGGCTCTGAAACCATGATTCTTTTTGCATCAACTCCTAAATCTAACAGTTTATGCCTTTTAATAGAATTAACAGCTTCTGCAGTTTTTTTTAAGATCCTTTCATAACTGTTCGAGTTATGCTTCTAAGAAACATTGTGACAAACATTAGTCAAACATAGGAACGAGTCAGCCGATCGGCACCAAAATTTAACAATTTTTGCCTTTTAACACTATTAATAACTCCTGTAAATGTCATAAGGATCCATTTTAACTTTTTGAGTTATTGCGTAACAAACATTATGACAAACACAACTCAAACATAGAAAGGATTCTACTGATCTGCACCAAAATTTCATTATTTATATCTTTTGATATTACTAACAATTCCTGTAAGTTTCATAAAGATTCACTCAAAAGTTTTTGAGTTATTTTTCTAACAAACTTAAAATCGAACACAGCAACAAACATACGAACGATCGAACAGATTATCACAAAAAATTGGTCATTTACTCTTTATAATATACCTAACAACTCATGTAAATTTCATAAAAATCCGTCTATAACGTTTATAGTTATGGTATTGAGAAAAATGAGGCAGACAAACAAACAAACAAACGGATGGACGGATCTTCAACAATAGGTAATCATCTGCTTCTTCTAACATATCTAACAATCCCTGAAAATTTCGTCAAAATCCGTCCATAACTTTTTGAGTTATCTTGGTGGCAGACAGACCCGACGAAAACATAACCTCCTTGGCGGAGGTAAATCTAATTCAGTCAAAATAATTCACTGGAAATTCCCAGGGCTCACCGTATTATGGATACCAACTGATTGTTGAACCTCTAGCGTCGAAATTTGGCTGCGATGTGAATTCAATACGTAAATTCAAGATTCAACTACAACGATGTCATTAAGCAATGAAAGCGGGGACCCAGAGGCTAAGGATCCACAGGCTGAGGATCCAGAGCCCGGGATCCAGAGGCCGGGGATCCAGAACTATATTTGTCACCGGTACTCCAAGCGCTGAAATTGTATGGTATCTCAACTTGTTATTTGGTACATGAATTTTTTCCTATACAACTCTTACTACGTGACGGAGAGACGGACCAACATTGGAGCAAGCAAGCAAGGGAGCGAGGGAGTAAGCGACCAACAACTGTGTTTTATTATATAGTGGATGCCCGTGAAACTGAACATAATATTAATCGGCAAGATTTTAATATAGTGCAAGAAGAAACTCACTGCAACGAGCGCAAATTTTTGAAATTTAGTTTCTCATCTCTCAATACAAACTGCTATAATCGCTATCAACAAATTCCTGAAATTTACAGGCCTATCCTAAAATCATTGATATGCACTAATGCGCCTGACCTCTCTAAATAAATATTTTTTCTAACTCTCGGGTCTTCAAGTTTTGCCTTGAAAACTTTAGCTTAGAATGTCGAAAGCTCGGCCAAATATAATTGTAAAGTAAAGTTGAAGTTTTCTACACCTTCGCAAATATGCAAATGTATATAAACTTAAATCTTCAACGAAATATTATCACTTTTTTCACTTCGTTCGTGGGTGATAAATACGTATAGAATAGTTTTTGTCAAAGTAATTCACACTTAACAAAAGTGACAAGAAAACATGGCAGGAATATTGAAACAATTAGAATACCAGTAGTCCCTCTTCTCGTATACTTTGCTATACATAATACTTGAATTCAGATCAAGCGGCTATCAAATAAAATAAAATCAGATTTACCTGCGACACAATGTCACCTCACGCGTAGACTCAAAGCCCATTATATTCCTCAGTCACCAGAAAAAAAGTATGGGCATAAAATATTTTAATATAGCCGTTGATTATGAAAGCCCGTAATAAAGTTTGATTTAATATCCACATCACTGCCACCAACTCTCTATCCGAAGTGGTGTGGAAACAGTTTGTTCTTGGGTGTTTTTTTTTTTTTTTTTTGCTAAAATACTGATTTGTTGTAATGTCTGGCTGCCTAGAGCTTAAAAAATAACGTTTGCGCTCACTGCGTGTAGGACGAGAATTAACTTTGCCGAAGTAAAGCCGGCGACGCTCAAATGACATCAATTTTTATTTAATAACAGATATGCAATCGAGCTCACATGGGTAACACACTTTACTAGCAAAATCATACTACAGGCAAGAACAATAATCGGTATCGTTGTAAATTATTTTCTGATGTCTTATGACGGCGCAAAACAGTATTATACAATTCCACTGTATCTGCCAAGTGATGTCTTTCGCGAAACTGTGTTATTGCAGTCCGTAGACTACAGATTTAGAAGTGAAACTTTCGTAGCTTTCGCCCTAGACTTTTCTGCTCATTAGGAAAAATAAGTAGGTTAGATCAAGATGGTTCAGTTTGCGTTATTATTATTATTTTTTATTCTTCATAATGTCAGCAGCAAGATAACGAAACGAAATAAAAAAACTACATTTCTGACGATAATGACCATTCGAAACATTCATATCTCAGAAAAAACAACCAGATAAATGCATTGCCCAACTTGCTGGTCTAACTGACTTTCTCAAAGTATTTGCTGCGCAGTGATCCACTTGTCTGTGCACAAGGAAATAAAGATAAAAAAACTATAATTCAAATTTATTTTATCCTTTCTCGTGGTAGAAATATTATCGTTTAATGATTACTATTATTCTTTGTCACGTATATTAGCGAACCTGACTAATGGACATGCAGTATAAAGCTATATATTTGGCATATATTCCAGTTGCATTAACAATCTGCCGAGAAAAAGCTATAATCGTCGAGTAATACAAATCCACAATAAAAAAAGTATAGAGCATTAAAACTTCATGCGAGAATTCGCAACGTGATTTTTGGTACGATGCTCGCAAATACTCGTGAGTTCCATTTCACTAGTATTGACTGTAATAATGGATATAAAGTGGCCACTACGGCCATCTCTAGGTAGAATTTCGCCAGCACTGCTGTAAATGTTGGGCGCTGCTGTACCGGACCCTGGTCACTCGAGCCATCCTTCACCACACCATGTCATCACCATGCTTAGCAGGCTCCTGTTAGGGACCAAGTTACGTATGACTGGTTATGCAATACATCTGAATAGAGTTATAATACACAAAGAAATCATGGTTAATGTAATCTTTTCTTTAACCAAACGTGTTTGATCTTGAGAAATGAAGATAGTTCTTCTCTTCCAACATTGTGCACACAGAGAAGTTCCTTATTAATGAATCAAATAATTCTAGTAAAAAAAATTCATACCCAGGGAAAGGAAGGCTAATTACATGTTCTCTGTTAGACTCGAATAACTATTTTCTTTGGTCCTCACAACAATATACGTTTAATTGAAGAAATAGGTTAGATTAACTAAAGATATCTTTATGTGTCCTAATGGAAGCATGAAACAGGTTGGATGATAAACAAGTTTGGGGAGTGCGTAGAATATCCGGAATAATTCTGAGCTATATCAACTCCGGCAGTAATCGTATGTTTCACGTTATAATTTATCTTACCCGCGAGCGAAGCGAGAATTGTTATAGTGTCTCGTTTACGGGTTGGTTGTATGTCTCTTTGTCTGTGCACCCAAAAAGAGGCAGAAGGCAGAGAGCCATCATCACAATCTTTTTCAGGCACTCAGGTGGGCTGACTGAAATGCGACAGGTCTTTTCGCCGTCGGTCTTTTCTCCATCGGTCATTTCGGCGTCGGTCAATTCGCCGTCGGTCTTTTCGCCGTGAGGTCATTTCGCAGTGAGGGCATTTTGCCGAGATACAACATAAATGGCGTGATAATACACAAATTATACCCAACCACAGCCAACGTAATATGCTATTATTATAATTACTAGGAAATGTTTCAGTTTCAGCTTTTTGGCCCATATAGCAAGTCGTGCAGCAAAACGTGCCAGGAGAAGAAAGGGTAATCAAAAGGTAAAGTAGAGTAAAATTAAAAATGCAGTAACTTAAAATGCAATGATGCACAACATCACCGACCTTAGCCATTTACTAAACATGAAATAATGTAAATAATATATCGAACTAAAGTATAATGAATAACAAATTCCGAATCTAGTTATTTACCAACAAAAATGAGAAAAAATCACTTAGTGGAACTTAAAATATCATAATTCCCATAAAGTATGCACATTTTGGTCATTTACTTAGATAGACATGAGTAACTAAAAATTACTAAGATTTTGCCCATCGGCAGTCCCCGTGAATGTCGTTAAGTAGGCTGGTGTTACCACTGCTGTTCTTTCCTTGCGAGGCTTTCAGATAGATTCTTACTTAGGATGTTGTTGTTTTGTTTTGTTCTTCTTATTTACGTCTCTTAGTGGGTTATAGTGAATGCTTTCGTCCCTAACTTTATTCCGACAATTCCATTTTTGTTTTTTTTTTTTTCTCTATTTTACTGCCCTGATGAGGGATATATTATGTTCCGAAATGTTTGCGATACACATACATAGTAAGCATGTTTTTCATATGCAGTGTGGTTTTTCTTTCTATTCTACGAATTATTTCATTTTATGGATAACTTAAATATTGATGTTAACTTTCACGCTCAAAACACCTTGAAAATTTTGTGCGCAAGGTAAATTGAGTTTAAGTGTTGACGATAGCTTGATCAATTATAAAATTTTAATTTAACGTATGCCTTCTCATTTTTGTAATAAACACATTTTAGTTATTTTTAGTCACTCGGTTGTGTCTTAGTGATAAATCAAGATGTACAATTTTCACGTGAATTATGGTATTTTAAGTTCCAGTATGTGATGATTAACTTTATTTTATTTTTTCGTGAATGGCTGGATTTGGAATTTTGTCCATGATTTTTTTTTTTAGTTTGATTTTTCTATTATTTCATGTGTAGTAAACTGCCAAGCTCGGGGATTTTGAGCATCATTACAGTTTGGGTCTTTGTGTTTTTCATTTTATTCCCCCCTCTTCTTTTTATGATCCTTTCATTTCTCGGGAAGTTCTGCTGTGAAGCTGAAACTTTTCACAATAATAATAGCATATTAGGTTCGGCGTCGTTAGGTGTAATTTATATATTACCATGCCATTTATATTACATCACGGCGAAATGCCCTAACAGCGAAATGACCAACAGTGAATTGACCGACGGCGAACTGACCCACGTCGAAATGACCTAAATTTCGACTGAACTTTGAAAAATGCCAAAAAACTGAAGTTAGTTGGCCAGAAAAAATGCCGCAACTCGTCGAATTCGTAACTTCTGGCTCAGAACTTTTCGCATGTGATGGTCTTACGCCACGAGACGCTTTAGTTTATGCCAGTTTTATTGGAGATAATGTATTTCAATTGCCCCAAGTCCAATAACTATGATATATTTTTGACAGCTTGTAGAGATGCAGATGGGATAGGTATGCTAGAAAACATATTTGCCTGAGGTTGATGCAAAATATGCTTTGCGGCCTCAACAGATTCACAACGACAGTATAATAACAGTAACGAGAAAGCCACACAAGCACTAACTGCTTCAGTTTGGAAAAAAACTGGCATCCGCCATCATACTCTGAAGTCACTGGCCCAACCAGGACATAAGAACCCCTACCTAGACAAGCATTTACTTTTATTTTCATATGATTAGAGTACGCGTATCGTTGTAAGGTTACAGACCATACCACTGATTCAATGAGATGAAGAGATAGCACAATATACTCGTACTAGTGTCCCGTGCCGTCATTATAAATGACGTTAAAGAATTAACACTTCACCAGAACCCACGACGTCTCTTGTGCTTCTTACTCTTTAGATGGCTGTACACTCAACTTGATGACTGTACACTCAACTTGATGACTGTACACTCAACTTGATGACTGTACACTCAACTTGATGACTGTACATTCAACTTGATGACTGTGCACTCAACTTGATGACTGTGCACTCAACTTGATGACTGTAAACTTAACTTGATTACTGTAAACTTAACTTGATTACTGTACACTCGACTATTCCAAGGTACCAACTTTTTTTCGCCATTTGAATGAAATCTGTATTTTCTCCTATCTTATTCCCATAGAGCATGACAGGAAAGATATAAATATATAAATAAATAAAAACACGACGTGAATTATTATACAGTAGATGTTAACTGGTATAATTTTCCGTAGTTGATGTGCTAGTTCGTATTCTTATATACGGTACAAACATTTGCTCGATATTAGAGGAGTGTTTGGAGAGTTCAGTGCACGATACCGTCGTATGTCTTTGTTGGTTGTAGTAATGTCTTCTAGAGGACGAGAATAGAAGTAAGATATGTTAATCCAAGCGATAGTTGTTGATACATGACTGTATTTGTCACAAACTGGCCAGTATCTGAGTGGTATAATAGCACAGCCTTGAATCACTTAATTTACTGCTTCTGTGCGACTCTCAGCTTCGCAAATATGGCATTACAAGCAAGATACAGTATCATGAATGTGAAAAATCAGTTAGAACACTCATAAATAATATTATATCAGATAACCCTTGCGTGTAGAGAGTTCCTAGCAGCGGCCGTCGTAGAGTCGCCTGCCACCGCTGACGTCACGGCGTACCCCACACCGCGCTCCAGCTTGCACTACTGCCATTTCCTGTACGGCTTCCCTGTTGGTGTTCTTATACCCTACACATAGCCACTCGCTCGCAGGCTGCAGTACATATGATTACTTGTCACTTGGCTCTATCTCCCCGATTATTATTATTATCATCATCATCATCTTTATTAGTTAATACTTCACGCCCGGGCTACCACGAACAAGTAGTGCAACCCCATTGAAGCATTACGCAACACCGGGAACCCTGAAGCACAGCAATGGATAATCCACCAAGAAACCATAACCAGCTGACTTTAACGCTTGCAGATCCACACGACCCAAAGCTGATTTTCGTATTGCAGACTAAAGCTTAGCAGGACAGAAAACATCGACTGACTGACGAGTTTGGCACCCAACGGTCATCAATGTACAAAAATGGACATGAGCCGCAGCACGTGTGCTTTTCCCAAAGACCTTTGAAGGAGGCACAGTAGATTACATGTTTAGGTACCTTATAAAACCTACAGATGCCAGCCACCCTTCGTCTTTGGGGCTAGATTAGGTCACTCTGAGCATACAGCCTGCTGACTGAGCTAAAAAGTCAAGTTTGCAGACCCAAGTGACCGTCAACAGCCTAGGCCCAGACTGGCGATCAATACTCCAACAAAGGCAGCAAGAAAACGTAAAAGCATCTGAGGATTCATCTCTGCCACCAAACATAGAATTTACTTTCTGCAGGAGCCAAATGATATGCGAAGCACATGACACGAGTCACTTAATATGCGTTTCAAACGTAAGCTTCTCATCTAAGACGACAGCAAGACTCTCCAGAGAGCTAGACCCCTGAAGTACAGTGACATCTAACTTCAGAGCTGGATCTTGGGGGGAAGTTTCCGAGACCAAGTAACAATCATAGATCTAGTCTTACCGGCATTCAGCTTCATTCTCCAAGCAGAGTATCATGCTCTAATGCGCAACAAGTCCCTCACTCAACCTTTGAGGGAACGGGCGACATAGTCACGCATGCTGGTGGCTCGTATCACTGCTAGCAAGTGGAATCATCGGCATAGTTGACCATATTAATTTCTAGCGATAAGAACATTTAACTGCTGTACAGAACAAACAGCAACGGGTGAAGTGCTCTACCTTAAGAGACGCCCGAAACCAACGCGACTGAGACACTCAAAAAAACCGTCAACAGACACACTTTGTGCTCGCTCAAAAACTAATCACGAATGAATGACAAAAGCTTTCCACCGACAGCAAGCAACTCTAATCCACACAATAGATCCCTCTGTCTGACCCTATTGAACACCTAAATAAAGTCCAACTGATCATGGCGTGCTTCATAGCTAATTGCAAATGGTATGACACAAAAAACAACGAATAACAACAACCCAAACCAGTTCTCCATGAAAACCAACCAGCAGGCAGCAGTCCAGCAATTTTAGCAAAACTACAAAGCTTGCAGGCCACCAGTTTCTCAAACCCTTCAACAAAACGAACAAAACAGTAATAGGCCGATAGCTGGGGTATTTAGCGACACCCTACCTTTGGGAATGGGGTAATACTCCTTCTACGCCAACAACGAAGACAATTTTCCAATCGTATCAAACTTCGGAAGATCACCCCGAGCTTTTTGGCTAGAACGCCAGCAAACTTCTTATAAAAAAGAAGAAACACGCTGACCAGGTTCACACAACCATATTGGATGAGGTCCCAAAGAAGAACTCTAATACTCCTATATTAGAATGCTAAAGAGGTAAAACGAGGCTCAGGGTGACATGCATGAGACAATGAAAACATAACTCTGATCTGCTCCCCATCGAAGTGAGCCGAGAGGAGCTCTGCCTTAGCCAGGGGAATCAACAACAGTACCACTGCAGGGGCAAACATGGGGCAGTAACGATGGCTCAACACCGGAGACTGAAACCTTCAGCTCACTCTACCATCAATGTGGACGATCAATAATCACTAGAGACACCCTGGAATGCGAAGCGTATGGCAATATTTGGTTGTCTTATACTCACGTTTTTCCTCAACTCTTACGCACTACATACGTCTGCCACAACGTGTGATCTTGCAAATGCCACAAGCCCGAAAAGGTGCTTTCCTACTCGAAAGCCAACGGACACTGATCGTCAGAACACGGTTTGTCCCGACACCTCACAAGAACGATGGAGGGGTTGTGTTTAAAAATGAGATTTATTGAAACTTCTGCAAACAAAAGCTCCATTTACGCTTGTCTGTGATCTTCGCCTTAAAGACTCATTGTTTCTGCGAAATGTAAGCTTTGTCTTTCAGGAAACCCAGCAGTTTTCATTAAAACCACTAGGAATTCATTATGACCTGCCTCAAATACACGCGTGCGAGACAGATAAATGGCATAGCCATTCTTTAAACAAGTCTTTAGATGCGAGTAACGTTAATTCATTCCCATGCATATGGAAAGCTCTGATCTTCTATTTGAAAGAAGGTTCTGTACAGAGCGCGCACATCTTCATCCGTTTAAATATGCAAGAGAGAGAAGGCGTCTTGCTCTTGCAAATGCTGGTCTCTCGCAGTGGGCTTTGATGCCAAAGAAAAAAAAAACTTGAAGATAAACAACTGCATCTGCTCAAACACGGACTGCAGGTCCGGATGGCTTGGAAAACTTGGTGTGAAGGATCTTAGCTCTTTGGTACGGGTGCTTCAGCTGACTTTAAAACGCACTAAGACTCCTCAAGGCAGCTGTTGGCTTCTTAACGACGTACTGAAGTAGAACGCCTCCGATAAAGGCTTACTTTAAACAGAATGAGGTTGATGTATAGCCTCGCTTCCACACACACACACACACACACACACACACCTAGCCCTACACACATGCCCTCCAAGCATATTTTGAGAGGTCTAGTAAATTTACCACGACACTCTGCTGAACATCGTAGCAGCGAATGCGAAAATTGTTTGCAATACATAGGATGATGCGGCAATTACATTCTAATTCGACATTATCGTATATTATAATCTCAAAAAATAATACACAAGTATCTCAAATTAATTTTATGATCGCATCTACGTAGGGTCGTGGCACTGCGCAGCATTGATGTTCTCTCAATTCTTGGCGCTGCTCTAATACGCGAGTGTTCCAAAAGTAATGCCTCCTATTTTTTAACTCAAAAATTTGAAGGGCTACGAAAATGGAAGTAGCACCATTAAACTAAAACGAACGACCTTTTGTGCTCCAAAACTTATTTTCATATATAGTCACCATCACTCGCAATGTAGTTTTGCCAGCGATGAACGAGAGCCTTGATGTCTTGGTCGTAAAAGTCAGCACCTGCCGAGGCAGTGCATTTTCTCACGCTTGCGATTACGGTGTTGTCCTTCAGACTTCCGAAAAAGTGGAAGTCTGACGGTGCCAGGTCGGGACTATACGATGTGTGAGACAGCACCGTCCAGCCGAAATTCGTCACCCAAACCGTGATCTCCAAACTTGTGTATGGCCTGGCGTAGTCATGTTGCAATTGGAATGTTTCCCTTTTCTCTGGCATTAGAAAGGCAATCCGGGCCTTCAGCTTTGTTAACAATTCATCGTAACGGTCATAGTTGACATGCAGTTGACCCCGGTTCCAAGAAATCCAGGAACATGACGCCCTTCCTGTCCTGGAAGACGATGCACATCATTTTTGCTGCAGAAGTCTGCGTCTTGAACTTTTTTTACCTGGGAATGTGAGTGGTGTCATTTCATCGACTGCCGATTGGAGTCCGGCTCGTAGTGGTGACACCACGTCTCGTAACCAGTGACGACAAGGTCCACAAATCCGCCACCTTCGGCTTCAAGTAGTGTCAGACATCCGTCGGTGGTCCTTTAGCGCGAGCATTCGTGCAACCCACCTACTGTAGCACACACTCTTATCGTTTCCAGTACACTGGCACTCTCATCTGACTCTACACGCATTTCATTCACCGTTATCCGGCGATCGATGCTGATGATTTGATCTAGGCGCACTTCGTTTTCTAGGATGGTGGCTGTGCATGGGCGGGCGGAGCGCACTTTGTCACTTACATTCCTGTCGCTGCACTGAATTCGATGAACTCATCTGCTAACTATGCTGCCATCAGCTGCATCTGTTACGTTCACCAGATGCCGGTGAATGTTGATTGCTTCAATTTTTCTGTATGCAGTAATTTCACAGCGAATCTCTACTTATGCCGTACGTCCATGACAGGGTTGCTTGCTTACTACGTATTACACTATCATAGATATTTCAATTTTATTTCATATCGTATGGTAACGTTTTACTGCATTATAACTGTAGACATTCTTTAACATATTGGAGTTTCAACAGCCGATAGGGCAGGTGAACACGTTATATCATATGGTAGTCTTCATTCGCTATCAATGATTGGGTCTCGCTTTTAAGAACATGACTGATACAGATCTTGACGTGTTTCATATGTCAGTGTGCATCACACACTTGGGCTTGAAAATGAAAATCAGAAATCTCACTGCTTATCTAGCTGTACCGTATACCTGTGAGTAGCAGTTGTACCACTGAGAACCAGTAGGGATTATGCTCTCAGTATATTTCATACCCCTGTCGCACTTGCATGCAACAGCTATGAGCCTGGCAGTCCATAATAATACTGATGCATGTTCAGTAAATGTATGTATATACGATATACAGTACATTACAACCAGTCATACCAAAACTCGGATGCTTTCTCACTATCCGTGTGTAGGAGCTGTACACCTGACGAACAACTGCACCAAGACTTCTCATGTCCCCGCTGCACCTGTTTGCAGCAGCTGTGCACCTGACAAACAACGGCACCAATACTTTTCATGTCCCCGCTGCACCTGTTTGCTGAGCTTTACACCTGACAAACAACGGCACCAATGCTTCTCATGTCCCCGCTGCACCTGTTTGCTGCAGCTATACACCTGACAAACAACGGCACCAATACTTTTCATGTCCCCGCTGCACCTGTTTGCAGCAGCTGTACACCTGACAAACAACGGCACCAATACTTTTCATGTCCCCGCTGCACCTGTTTGCAGCAGCTGTACACCTGACAACAACAGCAATAAAATTGCTGACGCCCCACCAGCGAAGGGCCCGAATTTCTGCCCTAAGCGAAGCCCAAAGAAATATTGCCGGCGTTTTTAATTAAACTCGTAATTACAGCGATTCATTTTTCTCTTTAACGAATGGCAGGTTACGTGTGGCTAACTGCCA
>LQNS02278174.1:30615042-30629002 GCA_001587735.2 Parhyale hawaiensis | reverse complement strand
TTAGCTTCGAACGCTAACCGACACTGGTCGTCAAACCACGGCTTATCCCGAGACCTCACAAGAATAGTCCTCTTAGGGACAAACCTCTCCAAAATAGACACAGTCAAGTCATTAAGCGCAGAGACAGGATCTTCACTGTAAATGATCTGGCGCCATGGCAACGTTCTTACTGCCCGAGTAATAGTTACCCAGTTAGCCCTGCTCTTAACGAATAGTGGTGTAAGAGAGATTAAAGTCGATTATGGATGATGAAACATTAGGGTACATATGTCGACCATAAAATATCGTTGATTTTAGTATTTTTAGGTCGAGATTGGTGGAGGCAATATTGGTGGTTTATGGTTTGCAAAGAAACGAAGGTCTGTGGTAGTACATGGATGTTTGACGACTATATATGGTAGATGGTCGTACAAGGATATTTAAAGACTATATAATTATGGTAGAGCATATGCTAGAGCATAACTATGGTAGCTTATCAACGGATTTCCGTACGTACGATCATGAGGGGAATTCCTTCCATTATATGGGGCAGAATATGTATGGATTGCCATGGATTTTAATAATATGGCTAGAATTCCCAACATTATCGACCAAAATAATATTGTATGACTATAAGTTTGAACGCGAAACAACTTAAAATTCATTTCATAGTGCAAAAATTGTGCATATTTTCAGTCTTTTCTTTCCTGTCGATGAAATGTAAACATTGCAGTGTATATATATATATATATATATATGGACACTAACGGCCTTAACGTTATTTTTATTTATTGTTTCCCGATTTTTTTACGCTTAGCCACTTTAGCATCTTTATTTTTATTTGTTGTATTACTTGCTGTATAGTATTGCAATCCTTGATCAAATATTGTCATCTATTTTTATGTTCATTCAGTTCATATCTGCAAAGATTCATCAAGAAATTATTTCCATTAGCTCTATGTGGAAGATGTCAAGTTGTATTAGGCATTTAACCTTTCGTACCCTGACAAGAAGTACGCCAGAAAATTATCAATCGGGTTGTGACTTCTTTTAAGCTGGGCAGAATAGCTCTATACCGACTTAAAGTTAAAGAAGTTACATATAAAAGTGCGTTAATTGCACCGACTGATTCAAGCTCCTGCTCCAGCATCATTCTGAAGCTAAGAGCCTTACACCATTCTGAGCTGCAGGCCTAACACGCACGTAATAAATAAACTAATATTTTAACAACTAATCATCAGCAAACAGAGCAGGCATCGACTGCATAATATGTCAACAATTAAAAAAGTTTATCTTGGCAGAATATAGTTGTATCATTCGCTGAACACAGTCCATTTTCGTTGTGAATGTTATTTTTACGGTTCACTATGGTAGATCATGGTTGTGCAGCTAAAGCCTTAATAGTTGTAATTGGGTATTTATGGTTGGGGATTATGGTTGACAATATGATCGAAGGTTGTGACATATCTCTACCATACTGCACCCCATAAATGGTAGAATATGGAGGATATTTCGATAATAAACAACCAAAGTCTCGACCATAATCATAATTGTTCTACTATAATCACAACCATAATTTCCGACTGGCTACTTACATAGCAGAAGCTCTTGCAAAACTGCAGCCTCTGCAGCATAACCGTCAACTCTGCAAGTCTCAATTCGTATTGGTGCATGAGAACATATTTATACTCTGCGCAGTGATGTCCCCTGCGCATTTGGTCCAGCATAAAAGAAGGCCAGAGGATGAAAGCTCAGGTGCATAAACACTGCTATTGCTGCCCAGATACTCCACAAGCACAATAAAATTACTGAGACTGCAGCTTGGAGTCGAAAAGCTGACTCAACAGCGCCGTTACCGCTCGGCCGCCTTCCGGCCGTCGTCTCAATAGTCAGATATGTTGGAAAATCCTCTCAAACGACGCTGCCATCGCCAGCAGCCCTCGTGTGAGGCAGTAATTCGAGCTGTGGCTCATAGACGTTTGATGGCGAAGTGAACGTGCAACAAGAGCGCCGTTAACCTGGACGATGGTAAGAGGAGAGTCATCATGTACTCTTTGCATTGCCTTACAAAAATTCACTTGTCTAAAGGCTCTTTGTTCAAAAAGTAATTATAACAAATCTTTGTATCGGGGCGCCTTTTATGTAAAACCATAGACTTACTGCACTTGACTGTCACCGGTTTGTTATTCTACCAGTACTTATATGCAAGTGAGTCCTGGGCTGCGGTGTCACGGACATCGATGATATCGCTTAGCATTACGCACAGGCCTTAAATTTTACAATGTTAAATTAGGTAGCATTTGTTACACCTGACCAGGCCTGAAACATTTAAAACACATTTTGCGTCTTGTAGCAATTCACAGTGATCTTAAAATATAAACTACGGTTAGCTAGAGTCATCGCAGAAACCTACAGCCCGCAACGTTGTCGATGAACTCGCGAGATCCCTCAGCCATGCGCCCAATCCTGCGCCTCTCTGACCAGTGCGGGCATACACCGTACTGTCGACAACACGCCACTCACTGTTACTTTACTACAGTGGCTGTAGCAGTCTCACACTGTAGAACCTGTAGAACTGGGGCGTGTTGCAATCAGGCCTTCTGTATCACCTGTGCAACACCGGCCTCCAATGCGGCACAGCTAGGTTGGGTAACACCGGGTGACTCCGACGATAACCCTCCAAACTTGTAGGGTTATAAGCTGGATAGCACTGCCTCTGTTTAATGCATTGACGTTGATACCTAATAATTGGCATTAAAAAATTATGCCTGCCATATATTGCTTAAATTCCTGCATTTGAAGCGTTTTTACGTGTTTTTTCAACTTCTTATCCCAAAATACAGCCATAATAAGGCTCCAACAGAAATGTTTAGGTAAGAGTTTTCTACAAATTCCGCAACACTTCTTGGGGGCGCTGACGTCGCACGTCGCATTCACCGCTATATGGGGTGACACCGGGTAACACTGGGAGGGTTACACCTGCGTCTGATTGCAACACGCCCCTGGACACTTTAGTGTATATTGTTGTATGATGATTCAACAATCACAACAAGGGAGATTTTCTTAAATATAATCTTTCGGAGAAAAAAGCTTTAACTTAAATAATCACTACAATAATTGGTATGTGGGACAGGATCGAATCTGGTCATCACCTAGTGGAACAAGTACTAGCGAAAGTACGGTGGTGGTTATTGCAATAAAAAGAAGTTAGCTTCCTTGTGTTGTGAGGAGACTGCGAAATAGACAGAATGTGTCACCAAGATAAGCACTTGTTCAGTGTCCCTCTACAAAAACCTACCAAAATGACTCGATTCTTGAACAACATGTACAATAGCTGTGTATGAAAAAGCTAAAAATTATCTGAAAATTTAGATGAACTGATATCACTTGGAGCTCGTAGGGAATCCTCAAAATGGCTTGGTGAAACACTTATGCTTGGATGCTATGAACTTAAATGCCAAAAGATATAAATATCTTTCCCATGCATTTGCAATGTTTTGCGGCGTTCATGTCCGGCTGGAGTATTTGAACTATTCTTAGCTTCCTTGACGCTGCTGCTAAATTTTCCCTTGAAAACTATAAGCTTCTTTGGCCACGGGTTCATATGCCGTATTAAAAATTCAGCGAAGAAAATACAGCCAACTTCACAATGCAGTTAAAGCTCTCTCAAATCTTATTTCACTATTATTCTTGATGCATGATAATGCAATGTCGGTGAGAAATTTTGTAACAAAACCTTGGATTTAGATTGTAGGTAAGTGATTCATTTACGGAGGATTTTGTAAAAGAGAAATTTACAGGATAGCTAGATGTATTTCCTAAGCAAAAGCAACGACAATAAAAAGAATTTTATAGGATTTGCTACAGGATTTGATCTACAAAGGAGGCCGTAAACACGAGCCGAAAAACTACTGCCCAGTAGCATTGACTTCACATCTGGTGAAAATATTTGAAAAAAAAAAAATAGTGGTGAAGCGCCTGGTTGTCTACTTAGAAAATGCTGATGAGCTTAACCCAAACCAGCACGGATTCAGGAAAGGCAGATCGTGCTTATCTCAGCTACTGGAACACCAGAGGCGTATCATAAACGCGCAGAGTGAAGGCAAGGCAGTGGATGTCGTCTATTTAGATTTCGCCAAAGTCTTTGGCAAGGTTGACCACGGCGTTTTGATTCGCAAGCTGGCTGCGCTTCGAATTGGAGGCAAACTCTTGAGGTGGATTCGAGGCTTCCTGTGTGGACGGACGCAAGCTGTCGCGGTTGAGGGCTGTTACTCCCACAAATCGATGGTAATCAGTGGAGTCCCTCAGGGCTCAGTGTTGGGGCCCATGCTCTTTCTTGTCCACGTGGCAGATATGGATTCAGAACTCACATACTGAAGGGCTTTTTTCTTCGTGGATGATACTCGCGTACTGAGAGAGATTTCTAGTATGGAAAATTGCATGGAACTGCAGAGCGATCTCCGGAGTATTTACAGCTGGGCTGAAAGGAACAACATGCATTTTAACGACTTCAATTCGAATTTATGAGATACGGCTCTCATCCGGGCGATGCATTCAATTACACCACAGCCAGCGGTTGAGTCATTGAGCTGAAGACCTCGCTCCGCGACTTAGGGGTTGTTGTTGAGGTTTCCGGCAGGTTCGGCCAGCAGGTGTAGATGATTGTGCGGTAGTGTAGAAGGCGGATGGGATGGATTTGACGCACTTTCGAGACTAGAGACGTGGGGCCAATGATTCACTCAACAAAGCGCTGATTCTCCCTGTGGCCGAATACTGTTCTCAACTCTGGAACCCGGGGACTGTGGGTGAAATAGAGAGACTGGGGGGAGTCCAGAGAACCTTCATGGCTAGGATAAGGGATCTCCAAGGACATAATTATTGGGATCGTTTGCGACTCCTCTCCCTCTACTTTCTGCAAAGAGGCAGGGAAAGCTATTTAATCACATATACCTGAAAAATAATCCAAGGGACAGCTCCGAATTTTTCGGGAGGCCAGTTTGCGTTGAGCATAAAACGACTCATTCGATGTGGGAGGCTCTGCGTGGTGCCATTGCTGAATAGCAGGATCCCAGCGAGTGTCAAAACGAAGTTTGACCGCTCGTTTGCTGTTATGGTTCCTCGCTTATTCAACTGTTTCCCACTGGAACTGAGAGAGCATGAGGGGACCCTGGAAGTTCCAAGAGGAAGTTGGACGATTTCCTGAAGACTATTCCCGACAACCCACCGTTGCCGCCCTGCTACCAAGCAGCGACTGGAAATAGTCTGTTTGACCAACTGGCTCATCTGAGGGCCTCTGTCGTGTAGCCGTGGGTTGACAAGATGGGCGGCGCTCCGTCGTGGCCCGGGATGGACGACCCGAACTTTTTCACATATTCACATATACTTTACTGGTTAGAAAAAGTTTACGACGCAACAAGATTTTCAAATTATTTATTACCGTACCTGTTGCTCTGAAAATTTTCATGTACAATCTAAAATATATGATAAGTATAAACCTACCTACCTTACCGTGGATACCTTTCAAGTTTCTCAAACAAGGTGTAGATGACGTTAAGCACGCCACCCGTTTTGTGCGGAGGGGACATTTCATACCGTAATCAGTGGGAGAGCTGCGTGGTAGCAAATTTTCACTGCAATGCACATAACCGCTCATAGCTGATTTGCTTGGCCCTTTTAGTAGTATGAGTCTAATAAGTTTCTGAACTTTGCAGCTTCATTGCTGCTGGTGGTGTTTCGCACACGACGGGCATTACGTTGAACCGCCTTGGGCCTTGCAGGGTGAAGCAATCAGAATAGTTTGTGGCAACTGCGGCGCCGCCATTACTGATCAGGCCTCGAACTTATCACGTGCGACCAGTACGTTGCGAGTTTCTGGCAAGAGTTCGTTCATTTACATTCACAGTAATTCAGTCCAGAATTTTCCAAACATATATGATTGTGCAACTCTTGAACCACCATTGAATAGAGTACATTTGAAATGGGTTAAGATCTCCAGACAATTTAATTTTTCATGCCTCAAATTTTAGCAGTAAACGATTTCTGAATAGGCTCGAGGCAATTTAGGTATTTCCATTTGCTTGACATTAAAAGGGTAGGGGGCAGCTTTCTCTCCCAGCATTTCCAGGTAATGCCAGTTGTTTCCGTAAGGTGAGCATTATCCGCCTCTCGTGACGAAAAGTTCTCAGCGTCATGCAGTCTGCTCCCTTTCTTACTACTACGGTAACAGTTTTAGCTACATATGGTCACCGAAAGTGGCATCATCTTGCAACCTCAACCCCAAGGTCCCCTGAAATATTCTTTCTTTCGATTTCACTGCCATCACTAATCGTGTGGTATGTTGCATCAACAATGGAGAAGTTTTCTCGTATCGTAGCAGTTCGAATTTTGTTTCGTGTAATCGCTCTTATATTCATTTGCCGGCGCTACTTTAGCGTGCAGTCTACCATGTATGATCTACTTTAACATGCAGTCTATCTGAGAGACACAATAGATAGAAATATGTATTTCTAAACGAGGTTTGCGGCATGGGGACTCGAAAAACTGCTAACACAACGTAACATCATCATGATTGCGCTTGATTATAAAAAAAAAAAAAATTAAGTCGACTGCACGCCAAAGTGTTTTCGGCTTGGTAGAATCAAAAAATCTTTGTAGACTGCACGCTAAAGTATCAGCGATTTACCTAAGAAAATAATATTCCTAAAACTACGCTGTCAAGATGAAAATAATTACACGAAGGATTTTAAAACTAATCTTTTACTAGAGTACTCTACAACTTTCAATAGTTCAATGCATTCTATTTCAACTTGAAGATTTCATTATATCTGTTCTGTGTAGAACTAATGATAATTTATCAGGTATAATGAAAACATCAATGTAGTACTTACTCATACAAAAATTCCAATTTTTTATACCTCGGAATTGTCTTTCATTATTGATCACGGTTTACTCTTGGATTTTTAGGTCGAGAGACTTAGCGGGCTAGTCCCATGGTATAGCAGCGTAAAAGTAGCGGGTTTTACTGGTTCGCTACCTTTCTACGCATCTCACTCTAAAGCACCTTAGTTAACAAATACTCTATGTGTATAGACTTACATATAATTTTATATAGTGAATAACTTTAGGATAGGTACTCTGTTTTTATTTAAGGATAAGTTACCTGCCCCTGTGTTCTCATTTATTGTTATAAGTACTGCTATCAGTAGTGTGGGTTTGTGTACGAGCTCCTCGTGCGCCTTGAAAATTAAGGCCAGTTCACAGGTCCATCATGGTAACGCGTTCAGTCAAACTGATGGACGCAGGGCGTTAATTTGATGGACGCGGCAGCAGTAAATGCGGAAGACGGAAGGATGAAGCACGTCGGGTTTTTCAACGCGCCGAGTCAATCAAGTTTAGTAAACAGAACCAATAAATGCTTAATTAGTCCTCTGCAGCGTTTTCTAATCATGAACAAGCCGACATAAATGCTCCTTTTTCACCACTTTAATAATGAAAATCGCTGTATTGCCGTTTAACCCAAGAAAACTTGTTAAACTTAAAATGTAGTACAAAGAACACAGACGCCATCTTTAGTCGACAAGGAAGCGTATTGCTGCGTGCTGATTTCACCTTTATCGGTTTATCAGATTATAAATATTTTTAAAATACGCTCTTCCTATCTAATTCAGGCTGTAAGATCATGGGATACGAATCTGGCAACAAACCGACACGAAATATGAGCGAAAATGTAGAGAAACGAGGTCGTAAGTGAACGCTCGGCGTCAGTCATTTGAATGAAAGTCGGTTCTACGTGTGAAGAGGTGAAGAGAGACAGCAAAACTTGACTCAAGGCTCGTGTTCATTTTCGAGAGTGAACGCGTTACAATGGTGGACGTATGAACTGGCCCTTAGAGTGTTTGAGCATATGGGTAGGAGCTTGAGGACCGGTAACCTCCTTGCAAAGCTATTATATTCATTGCTATACTCAGTCATGGTGAACAGTGTGATACTACAACCCACTAGCAAAAATTTTTAATTATAGGCTCTGAAATTCCACTTACAAACCTTAGAATCCAGGAATCATTCTTTATTAGCAAAGAAAAACCCAACTTAAACGGAACACGATTTTCGTATCCTATGAAAATACCTACACAATAGTGTAACCAAGCTGACAAGCAAAAATTTCTAAAAATACCATCATTTATATCATGCCTACTAGACGGCCCGCGCTGTCAAAAATGGCAGCAAAGAATTTATGATGACCTTCTGCATTGATCATACTTTCGTTATTACCTCCGCCAAGGAGGTTATGTTTTCGTCGTGTTTGTCTGTTTATTTGTCTGCCACCAAGATAACTCAAAAAGTGCTGAACCGATTTGCACGAAATTTATAAGGATTGTTAGGGGATGTTAGGAGGAATAGATGATTGACTTTTAGTGAAGATATGTTCTTCCGTTTGTTTGTTTATCTGCATCCTTTTTCTCAATGCCAGAACTCAAAAAGTTCTGTAAGGATTTTGAAGAAATTAACATGAGTTGTTAGGTATATAACAAAGAGTATATGACCAAATTTTGGTAATAATCCGTTTGTTCGTTTGTCACTGTTTTTTATTTTATGCTTGTTAGCACAATAACTCAAAAAACAATTTATGGATATTTATGAATTTTATAAGGGTTGTTAGTAATGTTAAAAGACATAAATGATCAAATTTTGGTGCAGATCGGTTTGTTTGTTTGTATATTTGACTTATGTTTGTTATAACGTTTGTTAACACTATAACTCAAAAAGTCATGAACGGATCTTCAAGAAAATTAAACAAGCTGTTATTAATATAAAAAGGCACAAATGATTAGATTTTGGAGTTTATACGAAGAAAATTATGGTTTCAGAACCAATTTGAATTTTTTGCTACCGTTGCCTCACTTGGCGGAGGTATGCGCTATCAGAGTGCTCTAGTTTCGATTTTGTATTATATGTAGATACGGTAAGATATCCTATATGTCCAATGTTTTTTTTTGCTTCGCGAAAGCTGTTTTGTCGGCCACTGATTTAAAATTGCAAGAATAACTGATACAGTGAAATTATCCGTGGAAAGAAACTAAGCATCAAGATGCATGAGAGTGCTAATGAAGGATTCAGATATCTTCAGTGCTACGATTTCAACTTCAGGATTGCAAGAAGTGTATAGGTCGTCCTATACTTTTCCATAGATTCAATATTTCGAGAAGGCAATACTCGTACAAATCAGACTCGGCCTTCGATATTTTCATTGTTTGAATATCAACGTCGCTGATTAAGATACGTTTGCCATCATCAGCAAACTGACCTATTTTCTACCAATCAGTTTTCAATGAAACCTGACATGACGACCATAGCCTCTAACCTGGGCTAATTTCTTCCTGTTTTGTTAAAGCGTGAAGGAAAATGGATAAATAAATAACTATATAAAACAAGAAAGAAACCGATATATACACCTTGGTCTCTAATATATTATAGAAGGTTCCGAACAGAGGAGCAAATATCACCTGTGTGCCTTGAAGCCATGCAACCAACCATCCAGGCCTGAGGCCAAGCAACCAATACACAAAGCAACCAAAAAACCAAGCAACTAAATAACTCTTATTTACTGTACAATGAAATGAGAAACAGATGGTGATGTAATGACTCGTACGATGCCACCCTCCTCAAGCTTAATTTCCAGAGTACGACGCAGTTACAGACAAAGAAAGATACGGACGGCAGCTCTTCAGTATTTTTGCAAGAAAATAGTGTTTGAATGATGACGTCACAGTCGTCATTTTGTTGTTGATCACCCGCGAACGAAGTGAGAGAGGTGATAATGTTTTCCTTACAGATTTAAGAATATATATTTGTCTTCCCACCCAATAAGTGGACGAAGGAGTTGAACAATGTACATAATTTATTATAGGGAGTTCACCTAGAATTGACCCATGCAAGAAAAAAAAAAACTAGTCCTAGCTGGCCATAGAAAAACGACGGTGTTGAATTTTCCTCCACCGGGTCGAATTTGCCTCCACCGTGGCAGGTCGTCTCAAGCCACGAGGCCTCCCATTTTTTCCTATGTTATAATTAAGAGCTCTGCAAGGGGCGGTCTGCGTGTGTCAAGCCTTATTGGACACAGCATCTACAGGAGAAACTAGGATTAGCTGGCTATTAAAAATGACTTCGTTGAATTTGCTCCCACCGCGGGTGATGGTCTTTCGCCACCAGGCTTTCTAGTTTTCCTATGTTATTATTAAATAGCGAATCTCTGGGAAGGGGTGGGGCTGTACACTAGCCTCGTTCATCAAAAATGATTTCGTTGATCTTGCCCCCTAGCTGAGGTGATGGTCTTACGCCTCCGAAGCGTTCTAGTTTCATCTTAAGTTGGCAAACAGCATACGAGTTTCATGTGCATAGCTCCAGCCGCTCGAAATTTTATCGATGTTTCTTGACGACGAAACTGTGAAGCTAGACGGCTTTTAAATTAAGTTATCGACTTCTTAGTTAACATTTTTTTCGTTTTTGCCCGGTCCAAATATTATTCTCGTGAAATAATATTGTTCAAGGCACAACGCTGATGGCTTAACTTTGACGTAACAGAAGCGCCAGGTAGAGCTGAACCGCGCTTAGGAACTGCTCGTCCTGGTTTTTATTAGTCTTGGCGCAGTGTTTACTTTGTTACTGACAAGTCTCCGTATTAAGAAGAGCTAGTGTACCCGACTAAGAAAAACGATACTATTGAATTTGTGTCAGAACCCTTTATCGTCCACGTTCGTAGCCAATACTCTATTCCGGCTGGAACTAATTTTGAAGACACGATGCTAAACAGTCAAATAAAAAAATGCTACGTTATCTCAGACGTAACAAAGATCCGCTATACAGTACAGTAAGGGTCCAGCATCTAGGAGGCCTTAGTCCAGTACGACAAAAATTTGTTTCAACTAAAGTTCAGAATTTTGGCCCTTGAAATCCAGCTTTTGCAAACTGAATTCGATGAATTATGTTTAGGTCTCTACAGGTTAGTTAGTAGTATTTAGTTAGTATGTAGTTAGTAGTTGGTTAAGGAAGGATCATATGGATTGTCTTTAGGACTCACTTGCAACAAGCCCAATTCCAAATCAACACAATGTAGGGTGCACTGTACAGTCAAACGTAAAAAATCTAGTCCTATGTGCCAAATAAGAGCAATATAGGCTTATACCCTTGCGAGCAGAAAAAAATCTCATTTGCATACCTATATTGGTTTGTGGCGAATTGGCTTGGCAGTGACGTAAGCAGTCGACGGGAAGACCGCGAATAGAAACAAAATTTCCGTGATATAATTGTTGTCCTGCTGATTGCTCTGTAGGAGATATTGATGGTTTTGCGTTAGTTATAAGATTAGCTCTAGGTATAACATAGCTTTGTGGTGGTGCTTTATGGAAACTAGGACTGACACACGTATCTGTTCATCATTATTTCCGAGCACGGCTGACAGTGCTGTTTGAGCAATGAACCTGCATGGCTGCAGATAAACGTTTAACTGCTATTAGACTACGTAGATCATCTGCTCGAAGTACGAATCAGGGCTTGAATTTATCAGTGTAGATTTAAGTTTATAAAGCCGAGCTGGCTATGTACCTTCATTAACGAAGCTCAAGCACGCTTTAATGTGTGAGACTGTAGGTAACGTGGGACGCACTCTATGAACAATTATTGGCTGGGTGTACAGGAGTTTCTGCATAACGTCTTCGACTGCATATAATTACGGGCGAGGGGTTCATGTTTTTTTTCTCATTGAAGAAATCTTATAAGTTACAAGACCGTAAGTTTTACGATGTTATAACGTTAGTAAATTTGGGCGATGCTTGCCCAGAAATGCTTTTACTTACAACAATCGTTTCAGAATGCGGTGTTATAGTCATTTTTATTGTAATCTTGAAGCAACCATGTTGCTATATTAAATAGGCTGTGCTCTTCAGCATGTGGTTTGTACAGTTAAAAGATCCTAAAGCTCCACAGCCTATCTTCTTCAGAATAAAAGTGTTTCCACAGTAATACTATGCAGATATCGCTGAAAAAAAGAAAGAAAAACATGCTCATTTTCCTTGGAGATAGATAATATTCAAGGTTGAGCAATATAGCATCTTTGAAACTGCTTTTGCACAGGAGCGAAGTCCATAGAAGTCGCTTCCATGGCCAACGTTTCTAATTCCGACGAGTGCTTTCGCTTGCTGGACTTGCGTAATTACTTGAAAAAATCCTCACCAATTAAGAGGAGAGCAAGTCTTTAAAGGAAAAGACTGCGCGGTATTTTTCGAAGAGAATGCCTTAGTTGCGAGACTTTCATGTTTGGCTCTTCGTTGGTTAGACTTTTGCCTCAAGTTTTAGAGCAGACTTTTGAGCTGTGACGGCGGAGGACTCCGGGGCTGAAAACTACCGACGAGTCAATGGAATATTTCCTGATACAATGTCGAACAAAATCGACTATGATTGTGTTAGGCTGTGGTCCACAAAGTGAGTGCTACCGCCCCTTGGGGGGGGGGGGAATCCCGAGAGGCTGTGAAGCAAAAAGGGCGCCAGGGTGGCATTAGCAGGAAATTAGCACTGCAGCACAAGAAAAGTGTTTGTGCGTTTTGACATGCGTGAATAAGAAGGGCAGATGAGACTTCACCCTTAAGCCAAAAAACAGCAGCTTGTGATAGCTTGGGAACAACAACAACAACAACTTTACGAGTCCTGTTCTTGTACGCCTGGGAAGGATGACGTACTACCCCAGGGGTAAGCCTGAGTATCTTTTCTGCAGGAAATATTGCATCTGGCCGCAGTACGGACGAGGTTAGTTTTGTAAAGTTAGGTAGGTTCTCTGTATTTCCGTTTCTGTTCCGCGAGGTGGGCTGTCGATCGAGAGAGCGTACCTAGTCCACGAGACTTCTCTCATCTCTCACCTGTGGAAGGCAGAGAAAAAGGCCGTACACTCGAGTGTCTCGTACTATGCTTTGCGCTTTGTTTCCTGCCCGTAGTAGCGCACGTAGGCCACGCGACAAATTATGTGGTATATAAATACTACACACTCATCTCTGTTGGAACGCCTGAGTTGCGGCTACGGAGGTTAAACAAAGTTTATAAAAAACAATGGGACGGATGATGAACTTATTAGTATTTTGCTGTGTTTTAACCTCGAAGATAGGATGACATTCGACGTGGTAGTGGAACTATGAATGGACCGCGTAAATGTTCGAGCTTAAAAACACAGTTAGTGACTTATTTCACAGCAGTCTATTACTCAATCTTTATATACATAGATATTATCCAGACATACAATATCTTCGGCCAAACTGAAGAGGAACTTTTTGCTAGCTGCTTGCCGCAAAGGACAAACATGCATTAAAAATTTGAAAATTACCGCTGAACGTTACGTTGCGGGCTTGTTTTGTGTAATTTCCTGTTATTGACTTAACAAACTAGAGATTTCCATTCTTTATTTCGTTTTGTGCCTGAAGTCAAACTAATGAGAACCAGTGTGGAGGGTCGCAATGTTGCTGATTTTATTTCCTAATTTGATGGTTTCAATGAATAATATTAATTTTTGGTAATTTTACGCTTTATGCTATTGCGTTTGTCGTAAATGCATCTAAAAGCCGTTCCGCCTCGTAAGCAATTTGCTCTACAGGTATTGATGTGTGGAAAATATTCTTAGAATAATTCAAGCATTCATACATCGTAAACAAGCAGTCGTTTGCTAAATTTATTACCAACACAATTAATAACGCGACTCGCAGAACAATAAAGAATTATTGATTTATTTGACTCTCTCAAAAAACATAGCACTTTAGCTCCACTAGACACGAAGGTCTGATTCTGCCAATATATGAAAGGGAAACAAATTCGGAATCATTTTCAGCTGGCAGTTAGCCACACGTAACCTGCCATTCGTTAAAGAGAAAAATGAATCGCTGTAATTACGAGTTTAATTAAAAACGCCGGCAATATTTCTTTGGGCTTCGCTTAGGGCAGAAAT
>LQNS02278174.1:30571915-30597514 GCA_001587735.2 Parhyale hawaiensis | reverse complement strand
ACTAATCCATCGCACACTGAATTACTGTTCATCATGGGATAGCTGAGCAGCCGAAATTGCTAGGGTCAAACAGGTCCTAACCAACAACGGTTTCCCATCGACAACTCTGGACAAGACAATAGAAACAGCCGTGAATAAGCGCCATGAACAAAATCCACAAAGGCCAGAAACAATAGACCTGTATATACAGTTGCACAACCTCAACATCCACAAGAAAGATTCTCATTTCATAAAAAACATCATCTCCGAACGCACCAAGCCTGCCGATCCACTGAAGAAAATAGTTTTGTACCCTTCCTACAAACATAAGAAACTGTCTACAATCTTCAGCACTCGCATCAAAGCACCTGAACTTCAGTGCGCCGGGGTTGCGTACCGCTTCACTTGCCCAGAGCAAGGCTGTAACGCCGCGTAATATATGGGGCCCACCACCTGCGCGTTGGAGAGTCGGTGCAAGCAACACTGTTACTCATCAAGCAGCATATTTAAGCACTTTCGGGATGAATACCAAACCGAACCGCCCCCATAGCAATATTTTCTACCGCATATTCTGTCCTTTATTCATATCCGGATGTTTCACCAATGAAAACAGCGGAAGCCATAACCATCAGATGAGATATGCCAGCAATCAACGTAAAATACAATAAATTCTCAAACTTCCTCAACCTCAAAAACTGAAACAGCCCCACCCCTCCAGACCAGAGACGTCACACCGCAGTACACGGCCAACCGTCATTGTCTGGCACCGTTCAATTTCGTTCTCAGCTCTGCTCTTCACCACATGCAGTGTGACTGTGCTTGGCAATTTGTGATGCTAAGCCTTTCTTTACATTACGTCTAGCTAACCTGTGCGTTTCATTTGTAGCAGATGGTAGATTTTTAATCCTATACTTGAAGATGTCCAAAGTTGAGGGACGAAACGTTGCATTTTATTTAGCATGTTTCCGATTTTTCTCGCGTATAGTACTGGATAAACTTAGTGGCGAACAGAGGTGTATTTTTAGATCTATAAAGAAGAAGACAATGTGTTTCGTTAAATTTAGAGCTGATTTGAAATATCTGATTTCCTAGTAATAATAGCAAGTTAGGTTGGCTGTTGTTGGGCATAATTTATATATTATCACGTCATTTATGTTACATCACGGTGAAATGCCCTAACGGCGAAGTGATCGAACGGTGAAAAGATCGGCGATGAATTGACCGACGGTGAAATGACCGATGGCGAAAAAGCCGACGGCGAAAAGACCTGTTACATTTCAGTCAACCCACCTGACTCCCTGTAAAAGAATGTGATGATGGCTCAATGCCTTCTACCTCCCTTGGGTGGACAGACAAAAAGGCATACAACCAACCCGTAAACGAAAACAATATAACCGCCCTCACTTTGCTCGCGGGTAAAATGAATTATAACTTGAAACATTCGTCTAATGACTGAGTTGATATAGCTTAGAATTATTCCAGATATTCTACGTACTCCCCAAACTTGTTTATCATCCAACCTGCTTCATGCTTCCATTAGGACACACAAAGATATCTTTAGTTAATGAACCTACTTCTTCAATTAAACGTATGTAGTTGTGAGGACCAAAGAAAATAGACATTTGAGTCAAACAGAGAACATGTAATTAGCCTTCCTTTCCCTGGGTATGAATTTTTTTTTACTAAAATTACTTGGTTCATTCATAAGAAACTTCTCTGTGTGCAAAATGTTAGAAGAAAAAAACCATCTTCATTTCTCAAGATCAAACACGTTTGGTTAAAGATAAGATTACATTCATCAAAATTTCTTTGTGTACTATGACTGTATTCAGATGTATTGCATAACCAGTCAAACGTAACTTGGTCGCTAACAGGATCGTGCTACGCATGGTGATGACATGGTGTGGTGAAGGATGGCACGAGTGACCAGGGTCCGGTACAACAGCGTTCAACATTTATAGCAGTGCCGGCAAAATTCTACCTAGAGATGGCCGTAGTGACCACTTTGTATATATTATTACAGTCAATACTGCTGAAATTGAACTCACGAGTATTTGAGCGCATCGTACCAAAAATCACGTAGGGAATTCTCACATGAGGTTTTAGTGCTGCATACATTTTTTTTAAACGTGGATTTGTGTTAATGGACGATTTTCACTTCTTCTAGGCAGATTGTTAATGCAAGTGGAATATATGTCAAACATAGCTTTATGCTGCATTTGCGTTAGTCAGGTTCGCTAATTTATGAGACAAAGAATGACAATAACCATGAAATGAAATCATATCTACCGCTAGAAAAGATAAAATAAATTGTAATTATAGTTTTTGTTTTCTTTTCCATTTTCATTTCTTTGCGCACAGACACTGCCCAGCAAATACTTCGAGAAAGACAGTAAGACTTGCAAGTTGAGCAATACGTTTATCTGGTAGTTTTTTTTTTCTGAGAATTGAGTGTTTCGAATGGTCATTATCGTCAGAAATGTATTTTTTTTTTTATTTCAATTTGTTGTCTTGCTGATGACAACATGACGGATAAAAAAAAGTAATAATAACGTAAACTGAACCATTTTGATCTAACCTGCTTGCATTGACTAATGAGCAGAAATGTCTACGCCGAAAGCTACGACAGTTTCACTTCTAATTTTGTAGTCTACGGACTGCAATAACACAGTTTTGCGAGAGACATCGCTATGCAGATAAAATGTGATTGTATAATACTGTCTTGCGCCGTTATAAGACAACAGAAAACAATTTACAAAGGTACCGTTTACTGTTCTTGCCTGCAGTATGATTTTGCTAGTAAAGTGTATTACCCATGTGAGCTCGATTGCATATCTGTTATTGAATAAAAATTACAGTTGAGCGTCGCCGGCTTTACTTCAGCAAAGTTAATTCCCGTCCTACAGGCAGTGAACGCAAACAATTGTTTTTAATCTCTAGGCAAACAGACATTACATCAAATCAGCATTTTAGTAAAAAAGTCCCCCCAAGAACAAACTGTTTCCACACCACTTCGGATAGAGAGTTGGTGACAGTGATGTAGATAATTGCTTAACCTTTATTAAGTGCTTTCATAATCAACGGCTATATACTATATAATAATTCACGTGGGGTTTTTATTTATTTATTTATAAGTATATATATATCCTTCCTATCACGCTCTATGGGAATAAGATAGGAGAAAATTCAGGTGCCGAAGACTGGATCTTGGATACGGGGGTCAGACTTGAGCGCTCCAGCTGAGGGACCTGAGCTCGCCTGCATGATCGTGTCTGGACATGTTCAGGTGCCGAAGACGGTATCTTAGATACGGGAGTCGCACTTGGGCTTTCCAGGCAGAATGCTGAATTTTCATTAAAGAAGCCACAGAACAGTAATAAGCACAGGAGACAGAGGGGGTTTTCCTGAGGTGCTAATTTTCTACCGTTATTTATAATGACGGCCCGGGCCACTAGTTAAAATATATTATGCGCATAATTGCTTTTTTTGTGACAGAGGAATATGATGGGCTTTGAGTCTACGCATGAGGTGACATTGGGTCACAGGTAGATCTGATTTTATTTGATAGCCGCTCGATCTGAATTTAAGTATTATGACATTGTATAGAAAAGTATACGAGAAGAGAGACTACTGGTATTCTAATTGTTTCAATATTCATGCCATGTTTTTTTGTCACTTTCGGTATATGTGAATTACTTTGACAAAAACTATTCTATACGTATTTATCACCCGCGAACGAAGTGAGAGAGGTGATGAAGTTTTTGTTGAAGATTTAAGTTCATATATTTGTGAAGGTGTAGAGAACTTCAACTGGATTTTACAATTATAATTGGCCGAGCTTTCGACATTGTAAACGAAAGTCATTTTCAAGGCAAAACTTGAAAACCTGAGATTTAGAAAAAATGTTTATTCGGAGAGGTCAGGCGCATTCGTTCATATTAATGATTATAGGATAGGCCTGTAGATTTCAGGAATTTGTCGATAGTGATTATAGCAATTTGTATTGAGAGAAGAGAAGCTAAATTCCAAAAATTTGCTCTTCTTACAATGAGTTTCTTCTTGCAGTATATTAAAATTTTGTCAATCAATATTATGTTCAGTTTCACGGACATCCACTATATAATAAAACACAGTTGTTATTCGCTTACTTCGTCTCTCCCTTGCTTGCTTGCCTGCTCCATTGTTGGTCCGCCTCTCCTTCACGCAGTAAGAGTTAAAAAGGAGAAAATTCATGTACTGAAAAAGAAGTTGAGATACCATACAATTTCAGCGTTTGGAGTACCGGTGACAAAAATAGCTTTGGATCTCCGGCCTCTGGATCACCGGGCTCTGGATCCCCAACCACTGGATCCTTAGCCTCTGGATCCCCGCTTTCATTGCTGAATCGCATCGTAATAGTTGAATCTTGAATTTATATATTGAATTTGCATCGCAGCCAAATTTCGACGCTGGAGGCTCAAAAATCAGTTGGTATCCCCAATACGGTGAGCCCTGGGCATTTCCAGTGAATTATTTTGACTTAATCATATTTACCTCCGCCAAGAAGGTTATGTTTTCGTCGGGTTCGTCTGTCTGCCACCAAGATAACTTAAAAACTTATGGACGGATTTTGATGAAATTTACAGGGATTGTTAGATATATTTGAAGAAACAAGATGATTACCTTTTGGTGAATATCCGTTCATCCGTTTGTTTGACTGCCTCATTTTTCTCAATGCCATAACTCTGAACGTTATGAACGAATTTTAAAGATAATTACATAAGTTGTTAGGTACATCATAAAGAGTAAATGACCAAATTTTTGTGATGATCTGTTTGTTCGTTCGTATGTTTGTTGCTGTGTTTTATTTGATGTTTGTTAGCACAATAACTCACAAAGTTTTGAGTAACTTACAGGAATTAATTGTAATGTTAAAAGACTTAAATGATGAAATTTTGCTGCAGATCAGTAGATTCGTTTCTATGTTTGAGTTGTGTTTGTCATAATGTTTATTACGCAATAACTTAAAAATTTTGGAATGGATCCTTATGAAATTTACAGGAATTGTTAACAGTGTAAAAGGCAAAATAGTTAAATTTTGGTGCAGATCGGCTGTCTCGTTTCTATGTTTGACTAATGTTTGTCACAATGTTTGTTAGCTGCATAACTTGAACAGTTATGAAAGGATCTTCAAAACAATTGCAGAAGCTGTTAATTCTATCAAAAGGCATAAATTGTTATATTTAGGAGTTGATAAAAAAATCATGGTTTCAAAGCCAAAGCTATGTATATTTTATAAGGTGTACAATAATGAGAGGCATTGGCTGTATTCTTCTCTCCCTGCCCTCAGGGTTTTTGGGAGAGAGACTCGTGCTGCGTGCGGAGCGCACTCTTTCACTTTGGAGGCTGTCATATGTCGAATTAATCAGTTCTGTCGGTGCTTCGTGCCCTGGTCGGCTAAAGTTTGAAATTTGTTGCCTGCATCGGCTTTTGGTCGTGTTGGCCTGCAGGCTTTTAAGTCGGCTGTTAATGGTTTTTTGCTGGATTTCCTTTAGCAGCGTTTTGGGCTCCCCGGTGTTGCAAATGCTTCACTTGGGTTGTATTACCTTTCCGTGGGAGCTCAAGTGTGAAGTTTTAATAATAATAATAATAATAATTACCGTTGCTTTACTTGGCGGGGGTATGCGCTCTCAGTGCTCTAATTTCTCGTCGTAACTCAACGCTTGATCGATTCCAAGCTGATATTGAAGCCTTATCTTTCAAGGCTGGATATTTTGCTACAGCAAAGCTCATGGTTGCACAGCTTGTGTTTCATTAATGGAAGATCAGACCTATAATACAGCACAACCTTTCCTGGAGACCGAAACAATAAAAATTTCAATTACAAAATCTCAGAATAGTCTAAATGCTAATGCGATCTCGGCATTAGCAAACCCTTTGTCCCTAAATTAGACTTCTTTCATTCGCTTCCGTATTGCAACAAAGCTTCTGTTAGTGCAGCAAACGCATTGAAAACGTTCCTCTCTGAAGCTTACATTCGTATAAACTTTACATTTTCGTACAAAAACACATTTACCATAAGGTCCTACATTAAATTTGAAGAAAAACCACCCACAGCGCTCCTTTCAAGTGTTGTCAACCGTTTCAAATGCAGAGGATGCAATACTTCGAACATACTGGTAGCACTGGACAACATTTCAAAGCCCGCATTGACCAACATTGAGGTCTTTCTAGCCGAATCGGTCTACCACCTGCAAAACCCTCACATTCAGGTCCCAGCCTGCATGCTGAGGAAACGAACATTCCATCAGCAAAGTGACTTCTAAATCATTGACTCTTCTAATCCAATAGAACTCACAACATTAGAATCCCTTTATATCCATAGAACAAGACCTAGCCTCAACATTATGACCTCAGCTGTACCTCTTCACACTATCCCCTACTAACTAGCTCCACATCTGCCGACTGTACAGGAGCTGACACCCCGCTCCTTCTCACAGCTCTGTTCATTCGCTTTTTAGACTATAGCCCATGGCAGACATTTTTCCTCCGACTGTACATGTTCCTTTATCTCCTCCCTAAAATCACTATCACTATAAAGTGGTGGCAATAATGATAGCACTATTCAGAATTTTTCGATAACTTAAAAAATACTACACCATATCATGTGAAATTTTGACATAAAAACCTTATATCAGCTAGTAACCTATTTCTTATCATAGTTTGCCTATAAACTATTTGATTAAACTTTTATAATGAAAAGTATGAATTTGTTTTGGAATTTGGGTGGAAATAAAGATAGCACATCTTGAAAAAATTAAATTTCCCCGTTACTACATACAGATTAGAGAGGAAGAATATCAAAACAAACCGGCGTCGCCATATTGGACAGTTGCTCCCTACCTTATAACCTCTATATTTGGAAATTAGCCCATTTCTTAGCATGGGAGGACAGTGTGAGTTATCTGAAAAGGAAAAGGGTCAAATAAGCGAATTAAATGAAGAAGAACACACTATATCTGAGATTTCTAGGAAGGTTAGCAGATCTAGAAAGATGGTAACTAACTTTTTGAAGAACCCAGAAGAATGTGGAAAAAAGAAGTTTCATGCCCGCCCTTCAAAATTGAGCCCTACAGCCCGCCGCCGACTTCTCCGTGAGGCGTCTCGGACAGAAAGGGATCAAAAAGCCTGCAAACATCCCTGCAACTAAATGTTACACCGAGAAGAGTGCGACAGATCCTTGGTTCATCTAAGAACTTCAGTTTTAAGAAGAGAAAAACTGCACCAGCACTCACGAAAGCACACAAGGCAAAATGCGAAGAATGGGTTCGAGAAAACGTGCAATGGAACCATGAAAATTGGTTTAATGTTATTTTTTCCGATGTAAAAAAAGCTTAACCTAAATGGACCTGACGGTTCTCAATACTACTGGCATGATCTTAGAAAGGAGGACAAAATTTTTAGCAAACCACCTTTTGGTGGCGGATCCCTTATGATCTGGGGAGCATTCTCCATCAAGGGCAAGGAGAATTTGGCGATGATTGGAGGTAGACAGAATGCTCAAAAGTACACAGAGGTCTTAGAAACTAGTCTTCTTCCATTTCAAACTGATAAACATCAGCAAGAAGCGTGTTCCAGCAAGATAATGCCATCATTCACACAGCGAGGTTGACCACAAATTGGCTTAATGCCCATAATATCGCCACTTTAGCTTGGCCATCTAAGTCACCCGATCTAAACCTCATTGAGAATCTTTGGGGGATACTCTCACGGCATATTTACGCCAATGGGAGACAATTTCAGGATGAAGAAAACTTGTGGCAGACCATAAATGACTGCTGGGAGGCTATCCCTGAAGAAACGCTCGCTAATTTAATTAATTCTATAAATAACCGATGTGTACAGGTGTTGCAATCAAAAGACAACGCTTGTAAATATTAAGAATTATGTTTTTTGCTTTCATTGTTTTCTAAAATACAATTTTTTCCATACGTGCTATCATTATTTCCACCCAATTTGCACCCACAAACTATTATTTTCGGGATAAAATTTTGAAATGACACCGAAGACAATAATGATTATAAGGAATCGGTAACTAGTTAAAGTAACATTATTCAGTTCAAATTTCAACTATATTGATGCAGTATTTTTAAACTTATTACAAAATTTCAAAATGTGCTATCATTATTGCCATCACTTTATATCCAGCAAAACTTAGTCTCAATATAATGACTAGACCTGTTCCACTCGTCACGACCCATGACTGACACTTTTTCCTCCGACTGTACCTGCCCGTTTTCCTCCGCTTCCCTTACCGACAAACGCTTATATAAGACCCCCATAGCGCACCATGTCATTCGCCTTTTAGGTCCCACCCTGTCAACACATGTCAAAACTTAGGTCATCTAAACTTAATTCTGCTGGGCATCCTTTGTAGTCTTCATTTAAAATTTCCGATGAGGGGAAAAAATTTCCGAAACGTTAAATTTTAGTTTTGTTTGCAGATAACGTAATTTTCAATGGGACTTCGTGATACTGGGTAATGAATTGTGCGAGAAACTTTCGCTTTAGCAGTTTACTTGAACTGTTCATTGGGGATCCAATAGTGATGGAGCTTCTTTCCGATTTCGTGTTCAAGTCTTTCATTTAGCTCTATTCTCTCGCTTTCTCGGTTTGCTGTATTTCTCCCCATGTGCGTTGATTCGGGATGTTGGAGGTCGCGGGCACAGTAGGATTTCCGTAGAAGCGCCAAGTGTCGCTTTTTCCTGTCTTTGGGTCAACTACGCTCTGTGGACCCCAGGAGCTTGTGTAGGTTACCTTAGCCATTAGTAAGGCCTTCGGGGCGTCTGTCTTTCGTGGCCACTTTGTTTCCTTCCATTTTCATGCTCATACTTGCTCATCCTGTATTCTGGTCTTCCTCTTCTTTTCTGACTTGCTGTTCCCATACGCTTTGATCCTGTATGGGAACACCTTCATGCATGGGTTCCCCGTTTCTGTCGTCATGATGTGTGTCCCTTGCTTCTCCTTCTAATAGATCACCATTGGGAATACTTATGACTAGTCCCTAGTACTGTAACTCTGATTGCATCGTTAGCTGTGCATATCCAAATAGTTTTATGCAACAATTTGACTTCCTAAGAGGTGTAAAATAGGTTCTTTCTGAATTTAATTCCTCTCCTTAATACGGTCTACCCTTGTGTCTAGCTAGAGTCGAAGGAATAATTAGCAGCGTCAATAAATAGTATGTTTTTATTTGCCTACAGGTCGCAATTACTGGTAGCAAAAAGCAGATGTTCTGGTTTTCAATAGTACATAAAAAACCCAAACAATTTGTAACCAATGTGAAAGTGTGAGTCCATGGTTTGACAATAATCTTAAAATCTGGACATGGTATAAATTCCTCTTCTTTGTGCACTAAACGACGCAGCAACCGTCAGCGTAGCCATCATGTATGGCTAGTGATTGATAGCTGGGCTGCTCAAACGGATCTGAATTTGTCTTTTTTTTTAGGGAACCAACTCAGATACCGTTACATTTACTATTTTTATGGTGGTTACATACCGTTTACTATTTATTTTTACACCTTGCTTAACGTTCGGCCATGATGACTTCGATGACACCCCTCATATTCTAAATTCTGTGGCACTTCAAAGACTGCTCTTTTAAATTTCCCTACAGTCCGACACTTCTATCACCAAAGGTAGTGATGCTAGAATACCTGCAACACCTGGTCGATGGAAAACGGGACGCAGTTGAAGAACAATATATTTTCGAAGCTCTTGAAAGCTCACGGCACGCTGAAGAGAATTCTAAACCACCCACAACGCCGCTGAAGGACAAACTCCGGATGGAAATCTTATATGGCCGCTTTGCAGCTAAGATCCAGCTGTTAAAGGGCCAGGTGATATGGACAGACGGTGTTAATTTTGTTGAGCCAGCCTCTCTGTGTTGGTTGCGACGACGGCGCCGAAAACTTTCAAATGTGCAAAATTTTCCCGTTCAAATCTCCATAGTTGAGGAGAGAAAGCAATGGATTTGGAATCCTCAGTTGCTCGGCATTAGAACGCTTATATGCCCATGAATAACTGACTGACTCTGTTTGATCTGATTTCTTGCTATTGTAGATCTTCGCACGACTCCATTAACGAAATGATGTTTTTTTGAACACCAAGAATACGTTCGGTATAATAAATTATTGCAGGTGGGGTAACTAAGCTCATCCAGGGCTTCAACTTGACTAGCTTTCTTTTGTTAAGCCGGAATACAGTGATTCTGATCGCTAAAGGACGGTAAAAATACATTTTTGTCGCATTTTTCATGATTTAAAAACGCTATACAGGATTAATTCTTTATTTATTGGTTCTGTTTACTGGACTTCAATTACGCCACTCGTTCAAAAATTAGACTGGCTTCATCCTTCCGTCTCCCTCATTTGCTTCAGCCGCTTCCATCAAGTTAACGCGCCGCGTTACGATGATGGACGTGTGAACTGGCCGTAATGAAAGTAAAACGTAACTACAGACTATATATGGGAAATAAATTTATAATAATAAAAACTCAGTAATTTATCCTTGTTGTTTACGCAGCGATGTTAATTACCCGACTAGGCAACTTGTGAGGATGTATATATGCAGTAAATTAAATGTATTATTAGTAACACTGTTGGTCTTTGAAGGTTTTTGTATCTGTGTCACGCAATCCATAAAATGTCTGCTGTCATTTTGTTGTCTCATGAGCTACATTGGAATATACGGCAAGACAATGCATAAGGTAGACTCCAGAGGATTCTTTTACTGAGCTTTTCAGCCATGTATAGGATTTTTGAAATAAATCGCAAATTTTTATTCTATTGGTTATTCGTTGTGATATGGAAATAACGCTTACCCAAAAGAAAAACAGAGCAAATAGAGACTATATCTATAGTAGGCGAACGTGTTTTGGTCTCCAGATCACGTCACAGCTGATCAGCAAGCACAGGGGGTGCGCGTGGGAAGTTTTACCATGGACACCAACCACTCTCAAAGGTGCGGATGCGCCCATATACATGGATCGATATGCAAAGTATGACTCCATATACGTACGATATGCGTTCATTAAGAGACAGTGGGTGGGTCCATACACAGATCGTATGTGCTCAGAAAGAACCAGAGGGTATGAGAACTTGAGATCTTCCTAAACTACCTCAACTTCTTAGTCTCTCAGAAGATGAGGAGCTCAACAGTCGTTCCAGTAACAGCTCATTTCGTTGCTGCGCAGTTTAGGGTGAAGATTTCCGATGGAATTCCTCCAGTCTTCTGAAAGCAGAGAGCCACGCGAAACAAGATGCCGGCCTTTTTATTTCTCTTCTATTCCAAGAAGTAGAGCGCAGAGGCCTAATTCTGCGCATCTCGACCAAAGAGATGAGGAATGCTCTTGGAACTCAATACTTTTAAAAGTACCGAGCAAATGTTCCTCTTCTTCAGTTTGCCGCTAGTAAACTGAAGAGATTGGGGTTAATTAGAAATTCAGTAGCTGTTTAACAGGCTGAACGATACTTTGCAAGTAGCTAATCTAAAACGTCGAGGATAGCCACTCTTCAAAAGTATTAGTTGTTTTTCAGAAGTACCATTATATGAGTGCACTAGGCAACACCCGGTATGGTCCATTTCACTGAATTCCATCATGTTCTTTCTCCAGCTGATTACTAGGGAAATAACGGAGATCAACTGTGATTTTAAAAAATCATTTAACATATTTTTCTAGCTAGCGGTACTTTGTTGTTTATGGGCTGTGGAAGTGAAATGTAGAGATCTCCGTAAAAGCCTGTGCACACGCTAGTCAGAAGAACGAATGTCGTTATCTCCGCATCCAAATGCTTTGTTGTAGCCATTTAAATACCACACACTTAGAAAAAAATTTAAATAACTGTTCTTTTCAAATTTGAAGAGGTGTCCGAAACAAGTAACGGCACTTAATCGCTGAGAAAACTGAACTAACGGCTAATATTTTTACACTTTTGGTGGTAAACTGAAAATTGAGTTTACGAGGGCTCTACAAAACCTTTCGACCATTACCTGAACAAACTCGTTCTGGCCAGTAAGCGTGTGCACCATCCATAATTGCCACCATCCACCGTATTTAACAAACAAAGTTACAATAATAAGCTATTCCGACGAGCTAGCGCTTTATTTGATTCTTATTAGATCCCTCAGGCATCGTCCGCATGTTTTGTTGAGTCCTTGTGATATACGTACAGCTGAGTTTGAACTTTAGGGTTATTCGAAACGTTCGTGCCGATTTTCAAAAGATCATCTTTCGATTTATTTTAAAACATGATTGAGACCGGAAACTAGGGTTTGACTAGGCCTTCTTTTAGAGCACAGCTCAAGCTAACTTCTCGCAGAACAATATTTCAGATTTCATAACCTGCATTATTTCTGTGTATAACCCTTGAGAATGGAAGACAATAAATTCATTTTCAGCCCTCTGTGCTTTTCTGTTTCCAAAAAGAAATGTGCAACCAAAGAAATATGAGCAGTTTATATAGAGTGAGAATTCTTTATCCTAGAGACTGTGCAGTGGTTGGCGAGGTACCGAACTGGGGATTGTAACCTCGTTGATAAAAAGCGACCAGGCAGACTATCCTCTCCAGAGGGTCACCCTAAATACCGAAATCTACCAAAATCCACCGAAAGCGGCCGAAGTCTACCGAAATCAGCTGAAATCTAAAGACTAGGAGACGAAAGGGAAACTGCTTAGCAATGGTAGAGCCTGAGTTATAATCCAAATAAATAATAACCCCCACACCTACACACCTTTAAGATCTGTGCTCACACCCATAAGTTGAAAGTGATATGTTAAGGTTTTAATTGCAGTTTTACCAGGCAGATTGATGTCTGCTATATTAAATGTATATACTAAAAAATACCAAAGGAATAGTCTGTGTTGTATTGCAATACGTTCTTCTTCTAATTTGCATCGCAATTATTATGCCTGCAATAAATTTGCTAAATTATGGCATAAGATAAGTTTCTTGTACCATAGATAATGAAATTTGGTCATAATTGAAAGAATTTTCAGCTGGAAAGATAATAAATTGTATTTTTCGTTTATATTGAATAGTTTTTCATTTATATTGAGTAGTTTTTCTTTGATATTTCGTGACTATTTGTGACCTCTGAAAAGAGTTGATTAGACCACAGATCTTAATTTTAGCATCTATCTTGATATATTAGAATACCTTTCTTTTTTACCTCTAGATTTCCTTTTTTACGGAAAAATTGGATTTAAAACTCTAGATATATCATTTTCATATACCACAACCGTAATAATAAATATATAATAAATTTGTGCACACAAAAACAATTTTTTTTTTCAGATGGGCCATGCTGATGCCTCTGCCATCTGCAGATTATATCGATATAAAAGTTTTATTTATATGTCATAGTCACTACCTTTCAGTGTTGTCTTCATGGCTGTAGAGTGAGATGCTATGAATCTCATGATTAATTAGGTTTGCTTTATTATTTGTATGTTTCATCCAATCAAGCAACTTAAACTTGTTCACCACTCTTGGAAAAATTTTGTTAGACAATAGAAAAAAATCATTTACCTACCTGCAGCTATATTTTACTGAGTTATCTCCAAACTTAAAGCTATTTACCATTATTGTCTCAAGAATTGTACAACTGATAGCTAATTATTACTCCCCATATTACTCCACCATGATGAAAGCATGAAAGCGCTTGTTTTGTAAGTATTTTCTTTAGCACACTGGAGAAGAACTATGACGAATTATTGCATTACTAGTGGACCCGTGCGTAAAAATATTCACGCAATAATCAGTAAATTTGCTAAATATAGGCCGGTGCGGAATCTCATCTTCCTTGACTTGCTTCTTATTCATCACAAGAAATTTGTGATGAAAGTTCTGAATTCATTGTGCTTTCCTTACTAAAATATAGAGGAAAACGTTACGACGCCCAACTGAAATTAAAATTATCGTAAGCATTGTGTTCTTTTTTCTGAGCAGTACATGTCAACTCATCTGAAGCACATTCCTTCCCTCCCTTAGATGTCATGCAAAAATTTAACTGTGTTAGCAAGCGCTGACACATCACTGAACTTCATTTCCGCTGCGTATCCAGAATACACAGTGAGATAGTTTCAGCAGGAAAAAATTTTCGCTCCCAAGAATAATTACGACGTCTACTGCAACGTAAAAAAATCTGTTCCTCTACTCTCGTTGGTTTTCTACAAAATGTGTACATCGTAAGCCAAAATAAAGTATAATTTCGATGGAGAGACGAATTAATGAATATCAGACTCCATGGGAGCGGCAAGAGAAGCTGGAAGAGCAGGAACTGCATTCAGTGGATCCGTGCGTGAAAAAAATTCCCGCAATAATTAATACTTTAGCTTACTACTTAGAGGAAGAATCTTCGGAATCTTCTCTGACTCACTTCTTCATTTTCTTCATTGATCGTCTGTCGAGCTCTCATCCTCAGGTCTTCTATATCGCAGAGCAGAAGTAATATCTTGAGTAAAACACGCTAATATTCTTGAATGCAATGTCAGTCCGGTTAGCTTATATACGAAGTTGGCGCTCCGTAGCATTAATACCGTTGATACCGTCTTTCCAACTCAAATATCTGCTTCACTAGAAATTCCGAAAATTTTGGCTTTTAAAGACAAAACTGCTTCATCAAATAAGAAAAACAGTAAACTTGAAGAAACTATTGTCTACTGCCCGTGAAAAATCCACACCTCCAGAGCGCTTTGTCGACCATCTACCGAATTTATACATCGTGATCTGGTCACGTAAGAGAAAAAAGTTACAAAATCGGTCTCCAGAACCTGCATACATTGTGTTCCGATTTCAAGAAGTGTTTCAAGCAAGAATTGTCTTCAGATAAAGGGATAAGGACAGCCATCTTCTGCAACCTGTTCATCGATTTACAAAATATGCAACCTGGCTTATTTTTCGCCCATCTATTTCCTTCAAAGCGGACACGAAATTAATAAATACGCAAAGCGTTTTATTATATACGGATTTCACATTAAGAAAATATGAAAAAATGAAAAATCAAATAGTTTAAAAAATCAATAAAAATAGAAAAAATCATTGATTAAAAAAGAATCACCATCCCTGTCAGCAAAAGACCTGGCTTAGTGTGGGAATGTGAAAGAAATGAATATATTTTAGGTGAAATTTAGTAGACTTCAATCGATTTCGGCCCATTTCGATCGATTTTAGTGGATTTCGGCCGATATTGGTGTTTAGGCTGACCGCTCTTCAGTTAGTGGCCAAATCAAGTCATTAATAGCGAATAACCAACTTTATACATCCCTGGAGTTAGCAGAATACCTCATTCTATCAAAATCAGCTGTTCATCAGAACCTGGTAAAGCTTGAGGTCGCAAGTCGCTCCGATGTTTGGGTGCAACATGATTTAACTGAAAACCTTTTGGATTGCATTTCCATCTGTGATTTTCATTATTATTATTATTACTAAAATATACCAGACTGGCGACGTGAGAACGGATGGATACTCCATAAGGTCATCAACCCCCACGCAGCCAGTCCAGCAAGCGAAGAAGGAAGCAGAGAATTGAAGATCACAGAATAAGGGCGCTGGCACACCAAAAGCAGTTAAGCTGGCAGGCAGGTAGGCAGTGTGCCATACACACCAAGAGGAGTGTAGCAGGTACGAAAGTGCAGCAGTGCAGTATTGCAAGTTTAGCATTTTTATGCTAGATTTTGCATTATTTTCGGAGGTTTAGCATCCTAAAAATGATCTTGGTATTTAGCTACAAAAATAGCTGGAAATTGGAATTTTTAGCATTTTTGACATTTTTCGGAATTATCTAACACTAAATGCCGAATTAATGCTACTGGCACAACGAAGGGCACAATGGCGGTAAAATTATCCATCGTTGATTATTACAGCATTGAAGAGGAATTCTAACTCTGCCGACCTTATCAAACGTGTGGTAAACTCATTCATTACGAAACAGATCGAGTTGGGTGAGTTATCGCCTTCGTATCATGAGTCTGCGCAGGAGCTGTGCAGCGCAATATCATCTTTATCATATGAACCTTACTCTTAGTGTTGGTTAATTTAGTAATTTAGTTAGTTTAGTTCATCCTTCGCCCTGCAGTGAGTAAAGATAAAGTGAAGTACGCTCAAAACTTTAACAAAAACTTCCCTTAAAAAAATACGACATCTACGGTGGAAGCCAAATCAGCTATATATATTTGTTGAAAAGCAACATTCATTTCCTGAGACCATCTGCTCGACTGGTGCAAAAATACCAAATCCGAAAGCAAAGCAGTGATGCATCGCACTGTGTGTGCACACGTAGTTAAGAACATTACATAGTTCCTTATTTCAAATTTAAAACTTGACTCGTGATTTAGGCGATAACAAACTTAGCTTGTTAGGGAATGACTTATGATACCACTACCTATAAATTATTAGGTTTTATTGTAGTTTCGAAAGAAACCCATGAAAGGATGTGGTACCATTTACTTTGAAGCTAATTTTCGCTCCTTCGAATGCCGAAGTCAAACGTTATTCAACAGCTTGAACAGCGTCAAACAAGGTCAGAAACAAAATGTAACTGCCTATGGTATCAGCTATTCATACTGTAAATATGGCCTAATGAGGCATAACAAATGTTACAAAAAACTTCGAACTGCCAGAAGCTGCAATGAACAAAATTGGATTGAAGGATTCCTACGACAAGACGATAGCTCCAGAAGAAAATGCACACCTTGATATTTCAATTATGATGAAATTTCGTTGGAACTGTTATCCAGGAAGAAATCGGCTAGTCAAAATCTTTTCCCACTTTTTTGTTATTAGATACTGTTATCATATTTCTGCAGCGATTAAGAGAAGTTCGAATTTCAGTTGGCAACACTGTGCAGCAGTGCGCATCTGACGCATAACCTCTACGATCAACGTCTGGGTGCACTCTGATTGCACGTCTGGCAGGGCACACAGCAGCACTTTGAGCAGGAATCGGTAGCACCGCCATGGCTGCTCTGAACTGCCGCTGCCTGCTTCACTGCCGCTGTTCGGGGAACACGCTCCAATGTATTACCGTGCTTCTCAAACACTGCCTGCCTGCTAGCTTCTCTCTGAACTACTTTTGGTGTGCGGGCACCCTAATTCTGTTTACAGATTACTTAATACCGCCAATGCCCTTACCAACAAAAACAGAACCATCAAAATTATTCCAAACATCTACACATGATGGCACAAGCGAACAAGAATACCGTCTTGTACGACATCGTACCGGTTCAAGGACAAAGTCATGCAGATCACAAGTATGCCGAGTATGCCGCACCCGAGCAAGTGGCTCGGAAAGAAAAGCCGCCAGTGGATGAGTACGGGAATTTTTATATATTCTATAGAGAAGACAAACCACAACAAGTTTGCAAATATGCGCCAGATCACAAGGCACAATACCTTCCAGCATAAATGTACATCGAAGAACCACTTTGTCAAGCAAACTCAGATGGCAATCGGCAGTAGAATCCCAGACTGAGGAGCAGTTTCCTATAAGGCGAGAACATAGCAACTAAAGCAGCGGCTCATCGACTCTACCGAGCCAAACAACTTCCAAGTATGTCGCCTCAGACCGATTTTCTGTGATGCTCGTGAGGCAACTGATTTGGACAGCCAGCGGCCCGTGAGGGCGCGCTGGAGTGTGTTGCCGATTCATATCGTGTCACTTATTTCGCCCTTAAGTGTGATCGGTACAAACTAATAAATGTGTTAGCACTTTCATAAGAATTCCTCCTCCAGGAGTCGCACACTCTTAACGGCCAAAGCTTCTGAGGCTACGTTAATCCGTCTTCTTCTCTATTCCGCCCCAACTACACAGTCTGACATCTTTAACTCCGCAAATCAGGGCTATTGATCGTGCTTGCGTGCATTCATGATCGTCTCTTATGCTGAGATTCTTCACCTTCCTTTTTTCTTCTCATTTCCCCAGTCCTTTGTATCCTACTAATATAATGACAGTAGCTCATAGAGGGCCAGGGCGTAAGTTCCGGTGTCTCTTTGGGAATGAGCCTGTTGGTTCATCTACTGCCGCCTATCTAATCTAATTTGAACGGATGTGGGCCTCAAACGCCAACCTAGAATCAAAATTGACACCTAAGATTAAAAGGTCATTAACCATAAGAAGCGACACGCCATCCAGTATGAGGTGGGTGGGTGGGTCAAGTGAAATGAAGTGTCGAGTGAATCTTCTCATACAGAAGATCAGCCGCCACTGGAAGACTGATTGTAGTTACATATTATCATAGAAAGGTGCAAAAAGTGAAGTGCAGTATGAGGCATTATCTCTTAAACGGTTCTTGCATGAATGCGTGTTTCCTGGATTGGAAGAAAGCATTTGACTGGGTAAATCACTGGACACTTCAAAAAGCTATAGTCATAGGGCCCTCTTCCCCAATTACTTAAAATTTGACTACTGAAATTCTGGTACAGAAATTAAGAACGCTCAGTACGCTAGGGAAGCCATTCATTGATGCATTCCGTTCCACTAATAGAATCTAATCCACAATATCCGAGTTCGGTGCTCAACCAGCGGTGGTTTGGGATTCTGTATGTGGGCGATGGTTTACTGTACATGAACGTAATGACCCCTAGTTGCTGTGCCTATTTCCTTCTGCTGCTTAAACGTTCTTTTGTGCTGCATGCGGACGTGAGCTGATTTACTTGACATCTTCCATCTGTGTCTTCTTAATGTTCTTTTTTACCCGCTAAGTTTATATGATGATGCTTTACTGGCGGTACGAAAGGTCTGTTATATTAATGATTGAGTTCATGATGGAATTTATACCAATGCTATTGTTACTACAACCCCTTTGCGGGGCAAGTTACTCAATATCGGTACTCCCTCCATACTGACATTTACGAAAAGGTGATTTTCAACCGCACAGTGAAGAGGTAAGCAAGTGTCGCCAGCAAATCTCTGCAAGACTGCAGCAAATTATTGTGCTTATACCTGCTTTCATTTGTTAATTTTGTTGTTGCGAGAACGAGCTGTTTAGTACTAATGATTTTTGCACGTATAAACTAACTGTATTCATGTACTTTCTCTGGGCCTGGCCTCCTCTTTATGTGACCGATTCCCATAACTCATGTTGTGTACTCCGTATTTGTGGGTAAATTTGTGAACCTATTTTTTCGTAACAAACTTATTATCATTATCATTAATATTTTGTTACTACTCCACGCGTAATTGTTTCTTTGTTGGTCTAAAAACTCTAAAAGTTTGCAATTGAAACAATATAGTTCTATCAGTATAGGAACATACTCTGTAAGAAGTGCGCAGTGAATTGATTTTTTTAGCTCCATCATGCGCATGCGCCAGGAAACTTGTTTTCCATTGACTGTATTTTCTCTACCAGAAGAGCAGGCAGGCGGGCATTGTGTTTGTCAATTGGGGGAGTTTATCGGACTCATATTGCGAGGCCGTTATCGTGCGCCAAATACTGAATAGAAGCTCGTTTTTCAAGTCGCTTCAGACAGTGAGCATACACGCTCTGCTGCTCGTCTAAATCGACTCAATGGGACCTAAAAATTACGGAAGGAAGGCGGAAGAATTATCGTTCTCAGGCTCGAGTTCTTAGAATTTAGATATGTACGGACTTGAATAGGACGAAGCTTTAGAACTGCGAATACCTTCAGGTTCCATCTGCCTTTGTCGCCCCTGAACACGAGCGCTCTGATCTTAATGCGTTCGCTTGCAGCCTTTAAATTGCAAAGGTTTGCTGTTTACGGCCACGTACGTCTGCATGCACAACCTTCATCTGGCGGTAATGAAGGAATCCTTCGCTAAAGTAGTGAAATGGAAACTTCAGTGCTGCAACCAGGAAGGAGGCAACTTTACACGTTGACTTGGTAGACTCAGCTTCTGGCAAGGGATTTTTTGTATCATTGAAAAAATTGAGCAGTTTTTAAAATAGCTCGTCTGCGAACGAATATCACTGAATACACAGAAAGTGCCATAATCTTTGAGTTGGCAGACGGTAAATTTAAGAGGAAGAAATAAATGGCTTTTGCTAGCAGATAAAGACTAGAATCGACTGTAAACATGTAGAGAATTCCCAGCTCGCTGCCCACCATGTCACGGCTACAAAAGAAGTTCAATGCAACACCATTAATTACGGACGGACAGACACACAGACGTGGTGAAGACTATACATTCACGCGGATCTTCACCGGGGCTGTAATTGATACTAAGTGATATTTGAATGCACCGTTAGTAGCATATATCTATGTTATATATGACGATAGATGGCTGTTAACGTCAAATATTTATAAAAGTTTCGTGGTGGAATATAAAAAAAAAGAATGCTTTAGCCGCCTTCATCCCAAAGTCGATAAATTTTTCATCCATTGATGTTGCAGGTGCATTGAACGGTGTAAGGTATTAGACTGCGGGCGTATGTTCTTATTTAGTTCGACATATTTCTTGGTTGTGTGAGTTAACTTCAATGGCGGGTAAATAGGTTCAGTGCAGAGTGGTGAAGGAACACCGCCAAGTTTTTTATTTACATCTCATATACGAACTTGCAAGACATAATCAAGACATAATCCTCTCAGTGGCGAAGTGACGGCGGCTCGGCATCGCACCAAGGGAGCTTGGGTTCGATACCCGGACGGTACGCTATGGATTTTTACTGCGTGGAGCACCCCAGCACCGAGAGGCGATGCGAAATACGGTGAGGGATCCCAAATTGACTCTCATCACTGACTGCTTATCCTGCTCTTCACGGTATCAATTCTTCAAAATTCTAGAATTTAGTGTGTAGAAACCTCGTTAGGTGCATCCAGTGTATGCGAGATAATAAATGATCTTTTTTGTAAGTAGCAAGGCATTGCTACTTGAAGAGAAGGTAAAAGGAAGGCTTCTACGGGCAGACAAGTAAGTTACAATACCAGATAGGTAATGCTGCGTTGCTTCTCGAGAAAGCTCTTTTTATTATACCCATGACTTCCGCGGGAGCCCATTCACCACATTCTGTAAAAGCCAGCATGGGGCTTAGGTTACGGTTGATCTTCCAAGTATCGGAAGTCGTCATTTAACAGGCAAGATTATCCATATATTAACAAGGAAGAAAGCATCTCAGGCTATGGTTCTGCAGTTTGAATGACAGCATGCAACGATAGAGCTTAGCCGGAAGGTCTTGTGAATGCGAGGTTATCGCTCAAGCTTAGGAGCGAATTAGGGAGGGCAAAATCCATCCGATCTTTAGCCTTTCGTTACCTTACATGACTTTAACCGGTCGATACAAACCTCCGTTTACATAAACATTAATGTAGCCAGAAATGCGTCTAAATATATACACACTGAGCTAAACTATCACGATGTTGTATGTGCGAAAAGTATATGCTTATTATAACAAACGGTAAAGAAAATTTACCTGAACTTAGAAAGCTTAATTAAATTTTAACCAGGCTGTACTATCTCGAAACAAAAGTATTCATTCCCGGAGAGTACCACAGTACACATAACCTTTGTAGTAAAAGAAGGGCGTGTTCCCTAACAAAATTTGGGCGCGGATCAGCAGCTAAATAGGGGTGTTAGCTTCTGCTGCGGCCCTAATTTTTGGTTGGGTTGGAATGGGTGGCAAAACTAAGCATTCGAGGTTCGACTTGTGAGAACTTCAGACAGCTGTGCTCACTTCGACCCGCTGTATCAAGTTTCAGACGTTGATCCTCAAGCGGTTCCTCTGGAGCCTTCTTGAAATTTGATATCGTTTAGTTGAAATTTTGTTTTAAGCCCCCTTGATACCTGTAACTTGAAGACTCTTCAAGGTGGCAAACAGCGTTCGTATCTGGAGCCTGGATAAGGCGAACCTCAAAGTTTTTATTTCGCCAGTCAGGGCGGATACGCTGCAAGTTAATCTAAAAATGAAAGTGATATTCACTTTTTATAGCACTTTGCAAAGTTTTATTTGTATTGTGGAGTTATATGAGAAAATTATTCTCTAGACTTCGTTTGATCACCAGGCATAATTGATCCCTAGAAGGCAGTACTTGCCACTTGTTCCGATTACGATAACAACGGTCACGAAAGCTCCTCAGGATTTTACCCCATCACATTATTATTATAACTTCACGCTTGAGCTCCCATGGACAGGTAATACAACCCAAATGAAGTATAATTCAACACCGGGAAGCCCAAAACGCTGCTAAAGGAAATCCAGCAAAAAAACATTAACAGCTGACTTAAACGCTTGCAGGCCAATACGACCTAAAGCCGATGCTGGCAACAAATTCCAAATCTTAGCCGACCAGGGCACGAAGCACCCGACAGAACTGATTAATTCGACATCTGACAGCCTCCAAATTGAAAGAGTGCGCTCCGTACGCAGCACAAGTCTCTCTTCGAAAAACCTTGAGGGCAGGCAGAGAAGAATACAACCAATTCCCCTCATTATTGTACACTCTATAAAACATACATAGCTCTGCGACTCTTCTCCTGTGGGACAGGTTCACTAGATGGTTATCAGCGCACAGCCTGCTGGCTGAACTAACAAGTCGGTCTAACAGATGCAAGTGAGTGCCAGCAGCTGAAGCCCAGACCGGTGAGCAATACTCCAAAACAGGCAGCAAAAACACATAAAAACATCTACGGGCAACCTGATTATCACCAAACACGGAATTCACCTTACACAGGAGTCCAAACTTAGTGGAAGCGTGTGACACCAACCTCCTAATATGCGGCTCAAAAGTAAGCTTCTCATCAAAGACAACACCAACAAACTCCAAGGAGCTAGACTCCTGAAGCAAAGTGTCATCAATCTCCAGTTGGGGATATCGTGGTACAAGTGTACAAGACCGACTGATAATCATCGACTTGGTCGAAATAGCATTCAGCTTCATATTCCAGGACGAGTACCATGCTCTAATGCGTGACAAATCCCTATTCAGAGGCTGAGCTACAGCATCACGCAGGCGAGGAGCAGGTATCACTGCCATCAGAGTGGAATCGTCGGCATAGTTGATCAACGTGTTCTCAAGCGAAGAGAACATGTTACTAGTATAGAGAACGAACAACAGCGGGCAAAGCACACGACCCTGAGGGACGCCAGACACCACCCCGACTGAGGCGCTCAAAACGCCGTCAACAGACACACTCTGCGTCCGCTCAGAAACAAAATCGGGAATGATCGACAAAACCCTACCACCCACACCAAAGGACTCTAGCTTGTATAATAGACCCCTGTGGTGCAGAGATCCTCCACTTGCAAAACAATGAAGGAGGTTCCTGTACAAATGTGACTGGTGTAGTGCTGTCTGACATTGCTATGCATTTCTCGGTAGACAGGGGCAGTGTCTTGAAACTAATACAGGTCTTTTAACCCGATATCAGCAGGCGCTAACTCTTCGTAACCTTTCGAGCTATGCTACTCTTGCGAGAAACCAAAATTTGGTCCGATGCGCTAGGGGAAAAACTTCTTGACAAAAAAGAATGCTAGGAACTTAAGGAAACGAACACAGTTCTCAATTCGAGAGCTTCTCTACGTCTTTAATTCTGGTCCAAATATGAAGGGTAAGATTTCCATATCTTTATTCTCTCCTCAATATCAAAAGTAGAAGAAGTCTATGAATGAATTGGCTTTTTCAATGACGTTGTAAGTTTCCCTGCAGCTCCAAGAGTAATATAAAAATAAGATGATTTTTCCTTTATTCTTCTAACATTGCACTTACAGTACGTAGTACTTAGACGCAGCTCAATAGAGCAACCACACACAGAAAATGGTTGTTTGCCATTAAACAAAATTAGTTAACTGTAAACTACTTTGCCGTTTAAATTTGCGTCAGTGCAAATTGTCGTTTGCGATGAACAACAGATGAACAAGAGCGTTGTGATGAACAACAGTGTTGTTTACGAATTATTATTATGGCTTTGTAGCTAAAATACTACTTCGTTAGTGATAATAAACGAGGTGTTTTTTTGTCGTAAAGAACATACTTTTCTGCGTGATGCATGTTGCTATGAAGCTGACATAAATCCATAGTGTTGCGGTACTTAAGGCGAGTGGCTTATCAGCAATGGACTGGTCACTAGGAAACCGTATTCTAAAAATAAAAAGGAGAACCAGGCTACATATAAAAAACATATTTACTATCTAGATTACAGCCGTTTCGGATCATATTTTCTGTCCATCATCAGTGCTGTAAAATAGAGAAAGAAAGCGTACACAAAATTGCTGAAGTAGAATTAGAAAGAAAAGTATTCACTGTAACACTCTATAAGACGTAAAAAGAAAACAAAACATGAGGAAGTATTTTTTAGACAATTACTATCCACTAAAACTAGTCAAAAAATACTGTACTAAGAAAGTTTCTAGATCGAAAATATAACCCAGAAATGCCGACACAAACTGTGGAAAAGGACAAGTGTTACCTGAACTTGCCATATTTAGGTTCACAAAGCAGGAACCTGGAACGCCAGATGCGGAACCTTTCAAATCAATAATCTTCCGCAAATTACCCCAATATTTTACTACCGCAATATAGCAACAATTGGTTCTTTCTTTAAGCGTTGTGATCCGGCGGATGCGTTCATTCGCTCTGGAGTTGTGTATAAATATATTTGTGACAGCTGCCAGCTATCGTACGTGGGCAGCACTTCCGTGCAGCTTCACGTTGGATAGCGCAACACCGGGGAAATATATCGCATCGTACGGGGCAACAGCTTACAACACCTACTTATTCAGCCATTAGAAATCATAGTTTAGCTGAAAATCAAGCAATTAAGTGCAATAATTTTTCAATAATCGGTAGTACAAATGATGTTCAAGACTTTTGGTTACTAGAGTCCATTTTAATTCACACGGAAAAACCGGCCCTCAACAATAATCAACCGGCAGTTCCCTTGAAAGTTCTTAGTTAGGCTAGTGTTACTAGTGATGTTCCTTCCTTAGCCCGTAGTTTAGAGAATTCTTTGTTAGGCTGACATTACTATGTTTTTTTACGTCTTATAGAGTGTTGCAGTGAACACTTTCCTTTCTAATTTTTCTTCAGCAATTTTATGTACGATTTCTTTTTCTATTATACAGCACTGATGATGGACATAATATATGATCCGAAGCGTTTGCAATCTAGATAGTTAATATGTTTTTTATATGTAGCCTGGTTCTCCTTTTTATTTTTAAGGTGAGTGTACGCGGGGGCGTTGGGCGTATTGAGAACATTAAAAAAAGGTTTTAATTTTAATTTAGTAAATCAGAGATAATCAATGAGAAAGTATTGAGAATGTGAAAGGAATGAGCTGACAATTCAGCTGCCGCTTCTTTATTACCTCCGCCAAGGAGGCTATGTTTTCGTCGTGTTTGTCTGCCTGTTTGTTTGTGTATTTGTCTGTCACCAAGATAACTCAAAAAGTTACGAACCGATTTGGATGAAATTTACAGGGATTGTTAGGTATGTTAGGAGGAACAGATGATTAAATTTTGGTGAAGATATGTCCATCCGTTTGTTTGTTTGTCTGCGTAATTTTTCTCGATGCCATAACTCAAAAAGTTATGGATGGATTTTGATGAAATTAACATGAGTTGTTAGGTATATAACAAAGAGTAGATGACCAAATTTTGGTAATGGTCCGTTCGTTTGTCACTGTTTTT
>LQNS02278174.1:30549629-30561440 GCA_001587735.2 Parhyale hawaiensis | reverse complement strand
AAAGATTTATCAACTTTTTCCCGGGTAGCCATGCTTGCAGTACTTGCAATGTTTACATATGACGTAGGCAGTCTTCTTCTTCTTCGGAAACGCAAGAAAATGGGGTTACTGAAGAATTAAATTACAATATTTGAAAAGTGTCCCTTAATTCTGCTCACACTAAATTCATAATTATGAGTTAAATATACATAACTTTTTTCTTATCCTTCGGATCGTAATAAATTCTTAGCATATTATTGGGTATTCCAATACCTCTTTTGTGTTGAAATTTCAGCGTTGAACCTTATACAGTTTTTGAGATATGATTTTTTTTATTTTGGTCCCATTATTATGCTCGCAACTGTATTTAGAGTTAGGCGAGCTAGCAGTGTTTGACGCTGTTTGGATACTGAACAGGCATCATATTAACGACATGCACTTCGGGATATCAAAATAAGAAAGTCTCAATAACATTATTCAATTTATCCCTATATATAAGAAAACATTACGTATAAACGCGCATTTTAAATCTTGAACTTTTGCTTAACCAACGGCTGGAATCACGCGTGATTTCATCTGGCGAGAAATCATGTTTCAATCGTGATCACGGATCCGTCACTTCTGAATACTGTCGCAATCACGTCAGAAGCTTTTCACAAAAATCGAACGCATCATTTGGAATCACCCCCAACGTTCCACAAATAAACGGCTTAGAATTGCAGGTGGCGAATGGCACGTGCAGTTTTTCCGTAGGCCCAGCAGGCCCTACAAATTATCGAAAAACACCTCAAAAGCACCGAATTACCCCAACCTCCTAAAACAATGAAAAAACGTGTACTCGGTAATAGATTAAATTTACATAAAGTATGGCGATACTTATGCCTTAACTTGGTAAACTATAGATTTGCATGTTTACCGAATCCTAGTATCATTTCACTAGCTGAATCCAAAGCTCTTGTTGACCTGAGTATCGAACTCTTCATGCATACAGTATGTGTAACTATTCTAGGACAATATTGTTTAAATATTGTATTTACTGTTAAATTATTATATGTCTTCCCAATTATTTACGTATATACATCCTTGAAGTGTGCAATTGGTAACTCTTTTCCTATATCACAAAAAGCGTTACTCGATCGGCTGTTCAGTACCGAGTGTCCATGTGACTCATAGCTCTCGCAGCCAAGTTGATGACGTCACATTTCAATACTGGTTTGATCCCAAGTCCTCCCGTTATACGCTTTCTGCTTCCTACTAGTACTACCTATAAGGGGTATTCTACGAGCTTCATTGCCAAAAGTATATCACCAGAACAACTTCCGTACCTATACCGGATTGTCTTCCGATTTCATGCTGTCTTCTGCTTCTCCGCTTCTTTCCTGCCCTGCTGTCCCTAGAACTGAGAGTCTGGGTGAAGATTTCTCGTTTTTTCGAGTGTTTTAGGACCTTCCATTCTCTCTTGTAGTGACATGTTCTGGCCCGAGAGACTTTACAGTAATGTTAATAATCCTACAGCTGCGTACTAGGCTGATGCCTGTATGGAAACTATACCTTGAGATTAAATCATGTTGTGTCTTCTCATCATTGAATTATGAACATTAGCGCAGGTTTGCTCTTGAGGTACTGCAATGCTCTCCTGGCACAATAATTTAGTGAGGCGTGTTCGTTGCCTGGAGAGTAGAAAGTTTACTGCTGTCAGAACCTAAGTTATTACAATTATGTACTTTACGAACTAACTAGTCAGGCTTAACAATGATAGAGTTTTCCAAAACAGAATGAAGAAAACTTTATCAGATCGGGTCCATTACAGATCAAACTGCCATTTAGCCATGATGGTATGGAATCTTGACGTTACTTTGGACGAAGTCTTGGTGACATTATGTACCCCACTCATCTTGTGCAGCTAGAGGAGACGTTGCAGTCCGTGACCAGCGGGAGGGCTAGTATGAAATTATTCTCACACTGTACGTGGCCGTTTACTGCTGGTTTGTCTGGCAATTTCAGTAAATATGCGTCCTGTTAGTTATTAAATATTGCTGTCTTAGTAACTGTGGCATTTCGAATGCAACATGGCATTTTCTTGGACATCCTCCAACCTCGGACAGTGAAGCTATTAGAATACTTCGTAGCCATTGCATCACCACTATTTCTAGGGGGGAATTTGCATCGGCTTGAATTCGCAATACGGTCTGAGTATCTGGCAAGGATACGCCAATTAACATTGACAGTAATTCCTTCTAGAATTTTTCAAACATATATGATCGTAAAGTGCTTTGATCCCCGTTAAATTAAGTATACGTTTGAAGGTGGCCAAGTCTTGCGTGATAGCTTAATTCTTGCATGCCTGGAATTTCAGCAGAGAACGATCTCTGGATTTCTTGGAGGCGCCCTGGGTACATATTTCCGTATGCTCGGTATCGAAAAAGGTGAACTTTATTCTATTCTCGGCAGTACCATGCAGTTGTTGCCATAAGGTGAGCACTGTGTCTGCTCTCGTCCAGAGAAAAAAGCACCCACCGGCTCTATTACTTGCTTAGATAATAGTTCTAGCCACGTGATCCTCAAATGTGGCAATATTCTGCATTCTCACCCCAAGGTCTCGTAAATTTTTTAATTCGATTTCGCTTCATCTCTGGTCGTGAAGTATGTAAGGGAAGAGCTTTTCCCGTAATAGTTTTAATTTATTTCGTTGTGTTGTTATCCGATGACCAGCGAAGATGTTAGTGCAATTTAGTTACACATTCCGTACGTCTGCTACTGACTGCACCACTACTAACATTCGAGTGTCATCCGCAAACAGGAGAGAACGGCACAGTTGCATTGGTACCTCATGTAATTTATCATGATAAGGAGAGTATTGAACCAAGTAAAGTAGCTATCTTGTGGGACTTCGCTGAGTACCTACAGTCGTTTGGATACTTTATTATTTATATTTACACTTACGGTTCGCTTTAACAGAAATGCTTCTAGCCATCGAAGATATTTCCCCAGCATCCCATATCAGAGAGTTTGGATAATAGTATTCCTTGATCCGATTGCTCGAATACTCTTTCAAAATTTAAGTATATTACGTCCACGTTTTTGCTTCGGCGCAGTAAATCTAAATAGATTCATAACGCTCAAGGAGCTGAGTAGTAATAGATCGTTCGTGGCTAAAGCCATGTTGACTTGATGTAATTAGGTTATTGCTCTCTAAATGATGTACTACGTGTTTCCTAAGCACCCTTTCAACCGTCTTTACTACGTGGCTCGTTATGGTGATAGGTTTATAGTTAGCTAGACCGATGCTATTGCCATCCTTGGGGATTGGGTAATAATTGCATGCTAATAGGTCTAGGGCAAAATTAAAAACAAAGAACAGTAACTAACTCTATCCGACAGACTATAGAACAACAATTCTCAAGCTATAGGGTTTCGATATTTTCAGATGAGAGAATAAGAGTGAAAAAATCATTATTATTAATATAAAGTAAAGACATCAATCAACCGAGAAATGTTCACGGGTCTCGCTAGTCATGTTATAATTATGCTCGTTCCTACCTACATACGTTACATCTTTGGTTCCTTCCGTAGATACTTCGTTAGTATGTCCGTTGCGCTCTCCGTTGTAGGCGAAAATTAAGGCATCTTGAGTACCATCTCGGCCAGAAAGTACACGAGTTAAATCGGCATGTGCTAGCTGCTACTGCTGCAGCTTGCCGGTCATAGGCCTTGAGAAGATTTGTTATTTCGCTGTATAGTCCAGGTTCTAGGGAAGTGTCTTTGTACATTTTTCTTTCACGGCTCTGTTATGTATTTTCTTATTCCATAGGATGAGGACATTAAAAAAAGTCGGGTAGAACTTTCATAACTGGTACATTTTTGAGCGGGGCATGGGGGGGGGGGGCACAAAATTATCAATTGAAGACTGATTGCTGTGAAACTTGCCCAAATTATGTATTTTTGAAAACGAACCATATTTTGTTCACACTAATTATTCAATTTTGGCCTTAGTTTTTGAGGCAATGGAGTTCATATATAAATATACATGTTTATTTTGAAAATTTCAAACGAATTGACCCCAAGGGGTTTTCATGCTACAATAAAAACAATAACAGTTTTGGAATCCGTGAAACATTCCTAACAAATCTATTGAGCTAGATTTTTACATTTTTACCTTTATAATATTTTTTATCACATCTCAAAACCGAATCCCTTACTTGATTTTTTCCTATATTTTCGTTAGCGATCGCAACGAAATAGAAACTCAAGAATCCAGGTGTGATAAAAACAATTATGAGGGCAAAAATAGAGAATCTAGTTCTATAAACAAACAAATGGATGAGCGGATTTTCACCAAAAGTTAATTACCTGTTACTCCTAACATACCTATCAATCTTTATGAATATCGTTGAAATCCATTCCTAACTTTTTGAGTTATGTTGGTGACACACAGTCAAACAAACAGACAGACACGCAAACTCGACGGAAACATATCCTCCTTGGCGGAGGTAATGGAGGTTAAATACTAGTATATGTGTCATGAAAAATATAAACCTAGAACAGTAACCAATTTTATAATTTGTTTTTATTTGTCAGCAGTATGGAAGAGTATATGAAAACCTCGCCACAAACCAGAGTAACATATTTCACTGACTATCGAGATATATGGGTTTGATGCAGGCGGTGCAGAGATATCATCTTCTGAACACACAGCTGTTCTACTTAGGAGGAGTCACAGCTCCTCTTCACCAGCAATTTTAAGCTTGTTTCTTGTCTTGGAAAACAGCAAGGTAAATACACTAAAGCCCATTTCTACAAAAAAAGAAAATGGTTTTCTCTAGTTCCACAATGATGGCAAGTACTTAGAGATTTTTTATTCTTACCAATATTTGTGATACTGGATGCTAGTTTGTCCAAAACGCACAAAATTATTATAGTCTGCCTGGCTCTTCCGTTAACGTTCTTATAATGCCGTCATTACTGTCCCTGCCTGGACAGTTACGCTCCTGTTTTGCTTTCATCCTCGGTCCATTCTCGCGACGATTATTTCTCTCAATAGTGCCAGTTGGAAATGATGGCGTAGCTGAGCGGGTATACCTTAATTTTATATCAACATTACCATTCCGAGGGGCAGATTAACGTACGCTGACCTATCCTATGTTGTGGATATTGCACAGTCGGAGCGATTTCATAAGTTACTTCAGCCTTCGTTAGGACTTTTGGACAGCTTTCATTCTCGGTCCTCTTGTGTATGATGCGCACTGCTTGCGCTGCAACACTGGTCATGGACGCACTGCAGGCAGTTTGTTTACAGTGGTCGATGTCATGGAACCAGTGTTAGTCACTAAACCGTCAGTCGTTAATAAACTATGTGAAGATTTTTGGTAGAATTTAAATCTTAAGTTACTCATAAAAGGAGTCAATGAGTTGATTAATTTTTATCACTCTGACTTTCATTAATTCAGTCCGTTAGCCCTAACATTCTAAATTATCATAAAACAGTTCTAGGTCTTTTCGCCGGGTGTCAATTTGCCGTCGGTCTTTTCGCCGTCGGTTTATTCGCCGTTAGGTCATTTCGCCGGGAGGGCATTTCGCCGTGTGAGCATTTCGCCGTGCTTTTATATAATTGGCGTGATAACACATAAGTTACACGTATCACGCCGAACTTAAATGCTATTAATGTCATTATTATAATGAAAAGTTTCTGCTTCAGTAGCAAGCAGAACTTTTCAAGAAATGGAAGAACAATAGAATAAAAGATGGAATAAAATGAAAAATACAATAACGTATAATCTAACGATACACAAAATCACCGAGCTTAGTCATTTACTACACACAGAATAGCAGAAAAATCAAATTAAAAAATAATCATTAACAAAATTTTAAATCCAGTCATTTACGGAAGGAAATGAAATAACATTAATAATCACATACTGAAACTTAAGAATACCATAATTCACGTGAAAATTGCACATTTTGGTCATTTACGTAGATATAACCTAGTGACTAAAAATAAGTAAAATGTGCTAAACAAACCTGAAAAGGAATACGTTTTGATTAAAATTTTATAATTGACCAAGCTATCGTCAACATTCGATGGGTAGGTAGTTTCTTCGCATTGCCCGGCAAGTCCCTTGAGCTTAAATTAGCTAGACTTACCTTGTGCACAGAATTTCCATGGAATATTGAGCACACTACATGTAAAAACATGTTCACTGTGTAGCCTACACCACAAACGTTTTGGAACATAATATATTCATCATCAGTGCTGTAAAATAGAGAAAGAAAGCATAAATAGAAATGTCGGAATAAAGTTAGGGATGAAAGAATTAACTATAACCCACTAAGAGACGTAAATAAGAAGAACAAAGCATAGCAACAACAGCCTAAGTAAGAATCTATATGAGAGCCACGCAAAGGAAAGAACAGCAGTGGTAACAAGTGGAGGACCGATTGGCAAAATCTTAGTCATTTTAGTAACTCGATCATGTCCCAGTAAATGACCAAGATGTGCATACTTTATGGGAATTATTATATTTTGAGTTCCAGTGAGTGATTTTCAGTTTTCTTTAGTAAATAACTAGATTGGGAATTTGTTATTCATTATACATTATTTGGATGTTTTTTTGTAATAATTTCATTTTTAGTAAATGACTATAAGATCAGTGATGTTTTGCATCATTGCATTTAAGTTACAGTATTTTTAATTTTATTGCACCTTTTCTCTTTATTACTCTTTCTTTTCCTGGGAAGTTTTGCTGCACGATATGGGCCAGAAGCTTATTTTTTTCTAGTTAATAATAGCAGCATATTAGGTTGGGCGTGGTTGGGTATAATTCATGTATTATCAAGACATTTTATGGTACAAAGCGGCAAAATGCCCTCACGCCGAAAAGACCGACGGCGAATTGACCGACGGCGAATTGACCGACGACGAATTGACCGACGACGAATTAACCGACGGCAAATTGACCGACGTTGAATCGACCGACGGCGAATTGACCCACAGCGAAAAGACCTGTAACGCATAAAACACGGTCAGCGCGGACAGGGATGAATGGTATCACCGCGAACATACAAAAAGAGTGCTTCAAGCTTTCATAAGTTTGACCTTCTCCAGTTACGGGGGTGGGGAGGGGAGAGAAGTGCTAGGTAGCCCATAAGAGGCTAATAAATATCAGGTATTTCAAATCGTCATTTAATTTCACGAAAGGATTAATGCAACGTAATTATGGTGCTTATCTCCGATTTCTAGATAACTGGACGATATCGTAATGCTGAGGGAATCTGAATGTGTCGCTAAACAAAATCCGAATAATATCCTTTAAACACACTTTAATATAATACCGTTTCCTTTGTATGGGGAAGAAATAAAATTAATTATGATATTAGTGGTCGCAAAATACCATAAAACAGAGATAGATGAGTGTCTATATGTATGTGAAGTGTCAAAGTAATACATGCTTCTGCAATATATTTGACACGTATGAGATACGTATCGCAAATATTGCCGCGACTCTTATATTGTAAGCCATAGGCTATCAAGAAATGCAATTTTATTGAGTTGCTCGGCCTAAGATTAAAAGCTGTTTCCACCAGCTCTGATTTTCCTTACGAACATCATTTTCTTAGTTCACCAGGAGAGCGAGTTACGTGTCTAGTAATTCACATTTTGTTTCAGTTTCTTTTTCTACTACTCACAATTAAGATATAAGAACAGTAACGGGTAATCTTGTGCTGTTTTTGATGCAGTAACCAGGGTATAAAAAACTCAACTCATGGGTGCGTTTAGGTAGTATAATTTTCATAAATTTGTAACACTTATACAAGAGCAATGCGGTAGAAAATGACAACGAATGTATATAAGTATTTTTCCTGTGTGTGGCCTTTTCAGTGACTGGGACCCTCAGACTGTGAAATAACGTTGTCTACCATGCACTTGTAGGCGTTTTTGCGAACATGTTGGGTTCAGATTCAGAGTTATTGTTAACTTAATGATATATCGACAGAAGCTGCAGCAAATGTTTAGCAATCTCTAACATTGGTGTTGGTGATGGTGTAGTTCACATACCCTAGATACAACAGCTGAAACACAGACGCCATGTAATGAACGAGGCTAAAAGCAGGAGAGTATTTACTACACAATTCGTTTTTATTAATAATTAGCCAGCCGCGATCAAGATGGTGTTACAGTCAATCGTTAAATCACATTATTTACTGCTTCTTTGTATTTCTCAGCTCTAGAAAAGTTATTGCCAGCAAGATACATTGTAATAAACAAAAAATGTTTTGTCTAATGCCAATTCATAGCTTTAAGGGAAAATCTGACAGTAGGTCAAGTTCCTGGCAGGACGCGGTATTGGCTTGCCCCCATGACGTCATGGCGCAGCCGCGCCCCTGCTACACCGACTCTGGTAATTCTTGTACGGCTCACCCGTTACTGCTGTTATTCCCTGCTCGTCCCCACATGCGGACCTACATACATCAACTTCCCTGCAAACCGCTCCCAAGTCATTCCAGAGCTGACAAGCCCATCGTGTCTTCGTCTTGTTGAGATGATAAGGATCCTTTAGTAAAGTGACAGCAGTAAGTTGCTCCTGATGAGTTTTGCCTCCTCAAATGAAGCATCAGCGCCATATGAAGAGTTAAATGCCTACTTTCAGAGAGTGAGGGGCATTGTGTGGGGGAAATTGTCCGTGCAGCAGTGGGGAGTGAAGCGCAAAATGCAAGTACCGCCGTTTGTTGACAAAAGCCAGCCTCTTAGATTCACATAAATTATAATTCTATAGTTATATCAAATGTTATTACAGAAATAAAATAATTAAACTTCGGCTAGCAAGCGCGAAGTAAAGTGAGGAATAAGTTCTGGGGCTCTATTGGTCGGTGCCAGGCCATTATCTTGATATTATTTCTAGTATTCGATGAAAAGTTTCAAATGCTTAGAAAGGTCACAAAAGGGAAAGAAATAACCGGAACACGGTAATAAAATTATCCAATATTTTTTGGACACCATCATGCTTCATGTATGATATTATTTTTACTATAAACAGGGAGGCATCATGATTTTTTAAAAATGCACCAAACTGATATCTATGGAGGAAGGATGGATGTGGATAATAAATTATTGTAAATATCATGGTTTAGAATAAATATCTGCATTACAGAGCTATATAGGTTTGAAGCTAAATTAGGCTAGGACATTAGAATCTGATAGTTTCGAAGCAATTACGTGGTTCTGACAGCTGCGGCACTGGTTGTACTTAAGGGCTGGTACAGTGAAGTCTGCCTTGTGCTAATATTTCTTCGAAACTGTATGTAAAACTCAATACATAAAGTGCGTCGAAAGGAATACTGAAATGAGGAGCAAATATGAAAGAAACTGCCCCGCATGCGGCTGTTTTATTGGTGCACTTGCATTGTTGTAGTTGCAGTCTGTCTTCGCTTCTCTACTGGGAGATCATAAATACGGTGTGTGCCGACTGATGGCAATCAAGAATAAAATAATAATGTCAGAATTACTGGATCTACGAAAAGAGCTTAAAAATTCTTGGGAAGATATGATAAAGATTTTTTGTTAAATTAAGAACACTTAATGAAATAATTTCAAGACTTATATGTATAGTGCAGTAACGCTTAAGGGTGTAATCTAAGGCGTGAATGCACTTCTCGTATTAGCCTTCCAATTGTAATGAACGCTATGTATTTAATAATATCTATTATTTCTCAAATAACATTACAAAAAATGAATATTTGTTATGATACCACTCCTTTAAACGTACACTCCGGTTGTTTTCTAGCCCCGTTCTAAAAAAAGAATAAACGTTTTGTATTAAACAGCGTTTTCAAAATTATAGGCTATATCACTTAAAGACTTTGCCAAACTTTACCTTTATTTGTATAAAACTTTGCAAAAATTTTAGGTCAGGCCGCTTTGCAAGATATCGGTTGCTATCTTACCATCCCGGATAAAATATCTCTATCTCGCGAGACGCATCAGTACTGTTTCCTCATACCCTCGAGAAAACAAAACCATTTGATGAAGTTTGCGGATGGGATCACCGTGGTGCGGGACAACCAATAGAATTCTATCGAGCTCGACTAACAGAGAGATTGCATTCGGACCGAAGTTTGCTCAAAGAATTACAAAGCTGATCTAGAAAGCCAAGCAAAAGTTTAGCGAAGTTTGTGCTCCACTTACAGACACTGCACGATGCTCGCAGTATGATGGGAAGATAACTTCAGGTGTCCCAAGTTATTGCGTGTTTTGTTATACTGGGCATATTTCATGCCTGATAGTTGCGAGCCAAGATATGACACTGCTAAGCTCTTATAGAGTAATGAGTGTATGAACCCTTTTCACTGGGGTATTTCTTTTTGAAGCAAGGTGCTGCGCTGTGCTGCGAATCGTCGTCAAATAGATTGAATTGGGATTGACATAGGACCAGGTGATTGGGTTACAACTATTAGGTCATCTCATGAGAGTATCTCCCTTGAGGGGACTTCAATGGCCAGGATTTGAGGACATCTTTCTATGCTTACCAACTTCACATTCTTCTTTTTGTAACTCCCACTGACAACAGATCTTATCGATTGGGCCGACGAAAATAAGCCTGGTAGACCTAAATCGTCAGCAACCTCCAACGCGTTTCACCCATAATCGATTAACCTTCAGGCTTCCAAAAACGCAATCTTACTCCGGAAAATGAAACGTTCAGCTGTCGCAAATGTAGTCGGGTTGCTTCTAGCATCCACAATGCGATTCATTGCGGGGAAGCTCATGCTCCTGCCTGAAGTTCCGGACAAGTCAAGTCAAGTGGGTTTAGTAACTCGACATTGGCTAGCAAATCTGTGGCATCTAAGTGTCAATAATTATTTCTCTATTGCTTGCTGCTCCTGTGTTTGACTATTATTGTTTTGCATTATTCGCTTTTAAAAAGCGTCTTGGTCTTTTCTTTAATCACAGAAAATCACGCAACCGTATTGGTCCGCGTACCAAATTATGCCGGTTAAGATATACAAATTTGCAAGGGAAAAGGCTGTCGTCTTAAGCGGATTAGCCTGTAAATATTGAATGGAATTACGACGATTATATAAAAATACTTATTGATAAGGATACGGCATCCCAGGGAGACCATCTTTTTGCATTTCTGGAAATGATGTTTTAAAAATACGGATCTTTACTATAATCACTGCCCTGGGCGTTGATATTTCCTACAACTTGGGTATATCCTGTACAATGAGAAAAGCTAAAATGTTGTTTTTCCTTTTTGGCAAAGACATCACCAACACTAACAAGAGTTGATTCATTACCTGAAGTAAATCGATTAACTTTATTAAGTACACACAAGAAGAAGGTGCCATAAAATTTATCGAACATATCGAAACTTGATGCAGAAAGCGATTGAAAGTATTTAATTGTACACGCTACACTGCATTGCGGCTCCTTGTATATATGCGCTGTCTTCGGCTATACATACGTATTGGACAGCTTAATTGTACCCAAGGCCCCTGCAAATCCCGTTTACCAGCGAGTTTACTGATTTTTCTAACCTAATTTAGGGATGGAACGTCCATTTTCGTATTCTGCTATCGGGCAGTCAGTATACTTTTCAGCAAATATCATACTGGCAGCACATGACTACAATACATTCATACGCCAGCGAAATATGTCATTCCCAATTAAAAATTATCAGTGGAGCGCGCGTGAATTATGTGCGGCAGATCCGATATTTGGCCGATTTATGCGAGGAGGTGGCCACGCCTCCTGGTTTCTCGGATGACCACGGTTGGGGTTTCAGCACATCTGCTGCCGCGTAATTTGAGCGCGCATTTGCCCATAACATTACCAAG
>LQNS02278174.1:30528940-30539761 GCA_001587735.2 Parhyale hawaiensis | reverse complement strand
AGCTCCCGAGCCTCGCGGATGCCCCGCTCAAAAAGGCGACCGTGCGCGTAGAACTGCGTACCATATGCCGCGCTTGTTCCACCGTAGATTTTTAACTGGGTTATAGACCACCTGCAGGTGTTCAAGAGTTTTCTGTTCAAAGTTTGGCCAAAGCGAGTTAGAGTACATAGGGTAGCAATATTTCCGAAACAGCTGACACTTGATTTTTTTTAGAACAGTAACCAAACTTCTTCACGAGCATGTTGCCTACCGCGAGGAGCTTTCGTGTTTCTTGTTCCCTCTCACCTATTGTGTCTGATAGCTTTTTGCTGGAAATAAAGCTGTCTGTGTCATTTGGTACGTCTGGTTGTAACCATTTAAGCTAAGAAAACTTGAAGTCACCTGCAATCATTAGATTATGCTCACTCTCAAGTCCACTGTACTGCATCCGAATTTTATTGAGCAAATTTCTCAAAAGCATGTTTCGGTGTTGATAGCACACTATACGAACCAGTTTATTTTTTTATTTTTACAATTACTGTATACTTTCGTGCATGCTGTTAGAGAATTTATGTAAAAATTTGTGAGCCCATCTGTTCTTTTACATACAACGTCAATCCGCCGTACTTTCGGTTCTCCGGTCACTGCTCCCAATCCGAAATTTTAGGCGGAAATACCGATAGTTCTTAGGACAAAGGTTAAAATATAGCAAAATATAAGTGTTCTTCTGGACAAATAATTGTCAGTGGAATTCCAGCCATAAATCAAAGGAAACTATTAGTTGCATTCCTAACATAAGATTAAGGGTGAATTTCTTTATATAACTATGGTAGGTTATCAACGGATATCCGTAAGTACAATCATGAGTCGACTACCTCCCATTTGGGGTGAATATGTATGGATTGTCATAGATTATAATATGGCTACAATTCCCAACATAATCAACCAAAATAATATTATATGATAATAAGTTTGAATGTGAAATGTCTAAAAATGAGTATTATAGTGCAAAAATGCGAAGCATCAAAAAATGCGTAGTATGGTGCAAAAATTGAGAACATTTTCATTTTTTTCTTTCCTGTCAATGAATTGTAAAATTTGCAGTTTATGTATGGACGCTAACCGCCTTGACGTTATTTTTATCTATTGTTTCCTGATTTTATTAACGCTCCGCCACTTTAGCTCAGTTACCCATAATTATTTTTGTTTATTGTATTCCTTGTAGTAGTATTACAATCTTTAATCAAGTATGGCCATCTATTTATGTGTTTATTCAGATTATATCTGTAAAATTTTATCAAGAAAATATTTGCATTATGTAGCAGTACGTAAAATGATGTAAAATATTATGGTATATTTACTACTCTAGACTTACGTACCCTGACACCGTAGGTATGGCGAAAATTCATCAATTTGTAACTTCCTCTAAGTTGTGAAGCATGGCTCTGTTCCGACTTAGAGTTGAAGAAGTTATATAAAGCGTGCGTAAACTGCACAGACTGGTTCAAGCTCCTGCTCTAGCATCGTTCTGAAGCTTAGAGCTTTTGACCATTCTGAGTTACAGGTCTACCATGCACGTATAAATTGAACTATAGGTTCTTTGTATAAACAACTAATCACCAGCAACACAAAGCAGGCATCGAGGGCTGACGCGATTTTGTATCGGAAATAATAGGGAGGGAAATGCTATTGGCGAATGCGGATGACAGAAAGTTAAATAAATAAGGAAACATGGTTGAAAAACATCTTTGATTCAGGACTGTTTTCCCCCTTAAATATGATTGGAAACCTTGGAAGCCCAACCATAAAGGCTGGAAAGTGCATCAAAGCTCGACCATAATCATAGTAGTCTCCTACGATAATTTCTGATAAGGCTGTACAGAGAATAGCTTTCATTTTGACCTCAGTATCACACACACATTCTCATTCAGGTGATTTCTATATTGGTAAGAAGAGTGAATTTTCTTCACTAATTATGTTTCTGAGTATGAGCTGTTTTCTAGTTTTTTCTGTACAGGCCTGGAATGCTGACTACATAAAATCAATTCAATGTAGTTATTCTTTATTTATTTTGGGTCATTTGCATCAGTGTTCGATGGTTGATTTATCAATTTATTCTATCTCTTATCCACGTTTGGGAGGAATTTCTCTGTTGTGGTGGATGCTCGGTAAGTACTATTGATACCACCTGCTGATGCATTTTTCGTGAATAATTTTCAATCGTTTGACAGTCCGGGTAGGATGCACTCATTTTCATACCCTGCCCCCCCCCCCCCAAGGGCTATTTGATCCTCTTCTTCTCATCGCCAATGGCAGGTGGTAGACTTTGTCTTTGTCTTGTCTCCCAGCAATATATTTATGGTCCGTATGGCGCGACACTTGTTCAGAATTAGCAGCACGTGTGGTACTTCTAAATGTTTCTGTCACGACCACCTTAAAACCCACCACTGCATTAAGTCAAGTTGCTTCCGTGGCGTTTTCTCAATTCTCTCCTTAGAGCCTTATATCAATAATATTAGTGTATCTAAACCATGTATTTCTGTGTTAGAGTTAAACGTAAATGCCACTTGTACTGAAACGAAGCGTTGACTAGTCAGTTGCAACATTACTGAATTTTATACGCTGACTAATGCAGAATGTAAAAACAGCACTCCAAAACCCGCGATCGTACCAATTCACTTGATTTGAAGGATGGTTTTTCGTCGAGCAACCATCTGTACACCTAACTTTTAAGGCCATAACTTTACCAATTGAGTCCCAAGCTCAAAGAAGGATCAAATTGGCGTGATAGCTGCGATCTGTGGCTGATTGCTTCTAAGCTGCAACTCCGCTGATGATTCTTCTATCATTCGCTTCCAACTTCTCAGAAAAAGGGTCTATTGTCCATGAAGTTTGGTCGTGAAGTTTTTACAGGAGGTAATTTGTCTTGGGGCAATGAAGGAGTTTTTGTTAGGCGTTCAATGAGTGGCGTGTTATCGTTGAGAAACAGCAAATTCGTCGTTTGTTGGTTTACTTGCGATCAGACTCTTTAATTCTCAAAAAAAAAAACTTAACCCTATACCGGGCAGCTGAAAAACACTTCTAGGAATAGCATTTCTGAAATAACTGTAGATCATCACTTACCAAGTGACGGATTGACCAGAAGTCCTGTACAGTTATCAGTAAGTTTTAAAATAACAATTGTCTTTCTGCAATTCATGTTTTTCATCAAGCCTGAACTGGAACGATATCTTTTATGAAAGCGTCGTTTGCATCTACTCCGTGCTGGACTTCCTTTTACGTATGTTGTACGCTAAAAAAGTAGTCAGTTTCCATAGGTGTGGTACCCAGTTGTGATTGAAATATTGTTACAATGTTGATAGTAGTTCAAGTAGGATATATCAGCTTTTATCTAAACAACAAGTATACTTTGCTTTTCTACCACTCTAAAATATGTCTTTGCTATTGTACTAAGTTTACTTAAGACTATCCTCTAGTAAAAACAAGTTACTGCCCGAGTGACAAAAAATTTAAATTCTACGTCGACGTTTCGGCATGTGACTAGTGCCATTCTCAAGACCATTAAAATCTTAAATGAAAACATACAGAGATAAATTTCACAAGATGCAAAAATTACCAACATATAGATATACAAGGACCTAAAACAATGTTCAACAGGAAAATATCTGCAGACAAGGCACTGCTATGGCCGAGACAGAAGCACAAATTTGTAGTGCTATTTAGACGGCGACATGACGGTAAGTGCGGCTGTTCCGGCATTATTGGAACGATCCTGACTATTGGAGTTTTAGTAGACTATAAGATTCATTGTACTTGACATTGATAAAGGGATTATGGCGTTTGATTTCTATAGCTTCGGCAAGTTTGAGGTCGATGGTTTTGGAGAAGCTGTGTAAAATGCGGAAACGGTCTTCAACTATTTAAAGGGTGGAACGGCCATGTGGTGGTCATAACTAAAGTGTTTGTAGATACTTCTGGACAAATATCTATGTTGCTTTATGCGGGTCTCGAGAGCGTTCGGCGTATGACCATTGTAAGCAGCATTACAGCTGCTCTCGGAACATGTAAACTGGTAAACAACTCTCGCTCTCCAGACATCGGTTTGAAGTTGACGGGTGGAGAAACAAGATGATAATTTGAATGGTTCGAAGTAGGGGTGCAAAGATACAGTCTTATGCTCATCGATAGGTTTAACGTTGATGTTGATAGTAGCTTACTGGATCTTTCCATAATACTGGCATGATTCCCTTGAAATAACTATAATATAGCGTGCATCAGAGTGGGAGAATTGCACTCATTCATTTTGCCGCGGCCATTCCGGAACCATGAAATTGCAGAAGTTGTTGCCAAACTGACAATAACTCGAAGGAATACATGAACAAGATTAAAACAGCTATCTGTCAAGAAAACATGGAAATCAAGCACAAAGAATTGAAAGCGGCGCAGGTTAGGAAATTTTTAACTAGGTAGAATTATGTTAGGTTACTTTATGATGAGTAATGTTAGATAAGGATTTTGTAGGTACATAATATTAGCTGAGTGGCAACAGATGAACTAAGTGAGACACTGCAGCCGATGCAATGTCCATTCCGAGTTATTGCCGTTATGAAAAGACACACAAACTGTCCCGGATAAGCTGTGAACTTCAACACCGAGGCGTTGTTTTCTTCCCACCATATTAATATCTTTATGAAAGATGAAGTGACTAGATATGATCAGCAAGTTGCAGGTGAGGGTAAACTTGCACTTTGCATAAGAGAAGGATTAGTGTGTTTTTGGATTTGTACTCAAATTTCGTGATAAGAAATTCCTGGACTTTGCCGGTTTTACACTTCCGTCAAATTCTCGCCTTTGAGGTTCGTTGTGATTTAGTTCTGGGTCACGTTGTTAGGTAACTGATGCAGTATCATTGTCTTCAATCGCGCTTTTTTGTTTTTCTTCCGATTTGCTTCACCAAACATTTGTCGACACTGAAGCTCATCTATCAACTTGCATGTGTAAAGCGGTCGAGGTCTCTCTAAAATTTTTCTCTCTTACTGTCCTAAATTGCAGTGTTGCAGAGTCTTACATCATTCTCATATTTACCAACTTCACTTTAGAGTTAAGTAACAATACCGTTGATGCTCACGTAAAAGACGAAGAAGAGTGGGCCGAGCATGCTTGCTGGTAGCTTGATAAGGACATCACTTATGTTAGGCAGTTGGATAAGCATTTCAAAGAATATGTGACCTGGGATTCCAAAGCGCGTCCTAGTCATACATCTGGCGCTATTAAGAATGTCACCCGCCAACACTAAAAATAAAAGGTCGTGAAAAAATGAAAGGTGGGGCAAATGATACTTGTGAGATAATCTTCATGCATTTACTTCAAAACTGACTATTTTTTTCAAGAAGCAAAAAGAAAACAGCTGTGGTTGATCTCCCTTCCAGCGAAAATAAAAGCCTCCTGCTTATCTCATACCATAAACGCAATGTGCAGACACATGGACGGACGGATGTACAGACGGAGCCTCAAGCAGAATTACGATATAGATGTGAGAAATCATCATTATGATGATCTGATTTTAAAAAGTACTTCTGTGGAAGCATTGCTCACGAAAAAGCTTCTTTGCTTACGATACAGTAAAAATTTATGTAATAATTCAGCTTGAGGCTCCATCCGTCCATGTGTCTGAACGTTAGCTCTTCAGTATTAGCTGGGAGAAAATTTAACTTTCCCGAAGTTCTGATTTTCGCAGGAAGGAAATTCAATAATAGCTGACTTCTTTTCGACCGCTCCTGAAGAAACCTTGTCAGTTTCGAAGCAAAGACACGAAGCTTATTTTACACGTATCATGCATACCGATTTTCATATCTTATATATTGCAATATTCACATTGCTGGGGTCGCATATCGATGCAAATATGGGAAAATTCATCGTCAGGTTACGGTGCAAAGCGAGCTGTTCTGAACTGCTTCATTCTAAACCATTTTCGAAGTGAATGCGCGATGCTTAAAGATATCACGTAAGCTGACAGAAAAAGTGTTTTCGGCAACATGAATCAGTTACTAAAAAAAGGGGCTGTGATTGTTGTATCTTGTGGGAAGCAATCGCACATAAAGTAATAAGTAGCCACGGGTCTCACTGTTCAAATACACCGATGAAAAACGGAAATATTAAGAAACGTGAAAGTCTAAATAATGTTATCTTCAGACGATGAGAAACAAATTTAGCGAAGGAGTGTAACTATGACGACAAGCCATGAGCAAAGTACCTCCAACGAATGAAATTGCTATATTTGTTTATATGCTGTCTCTAGTCTACAGTATGTCATGACTGGAGCCCGGATATTGTTTGAAATAAATGCTAATTACTTATTTTGCTTCCGCTGCTTAAAAAATGGTAAGATTTTGTAGCGCAAAAAATGCTTATAAGCACTATCCAAACTTATGCTAGCCCTTAAATATCTTTGTTAGCGCTCAAAAATATTTGCTAGCGCTTATGTTGTTCTTGCATTTAGCCTACGCTTACATTGTTCGGAGATCTTTTCTCATTTAGGGAGTTATCGTGTACCTGCCTATTTATTGTGCGCAACACGCCAACAACGTACGAGAATAGCGCGTACATAAGGCGTGTGTTTGTGGCCACATTCGTGATTAGAATCACCGTGATCATGATCATCGTGATCACTGAAAACCACAAGAACGGTCAATGATTTGTAAACAAACCAGAGACGCAATGTCTACTTCAGAATTGAAATTCCAGTCTTATTTACACAAAAGACGCAACGCAATGGTTTTTAGAAATTATTATGAAGTCACTGAGTAGAAGCAATGTTATTCAATGATATCTCAGGCCCATATCATCTGAGTTTTCCCCCAACCCATACTGAATGAACCAGTGGAAATTCAACAGAACAAAAGAATTGTTCTTCAATTATGATACACTCGGACGCGTATCATGCGCACGAAGGTTGAAAAACGTCCCAAGTGTGGCAGTGAATCTTCTACCTTAGACCTGGGAGCTGTAGAAGCTGGAATATGAACTTGACTATTTCTTCTATTGATCCGTTCTCGGGTCGTATCCAGAGTACGTACCTCTGGACGCTCTAATTTCCTTCTATCCATTGGAGAAGAGCGGGACCCACACGGTTAGTGAATGTTTTCACTTACCTTATTTAACCTGATGTAGGGCTTCTAACTTAACCCAAACCGTCTGAACCATGAAGTTATAAAGGTCCTTTATACCTTCATGGTCTGAACTAACGTCAACCGTATGACCCTGTCTATCGTTACGTAGTCCGTCTACCTTATTATCTCGCCTGACCTCTCCTAGTATAAGTTAACAGGACACGAGAGCGACCCGCGGGAATTCGACGATTAGTAATGCTCCCACATTATTAAATGTATCACGCATTTATTCTCTCAGCAAAAACTCGCAGTTGTGCCTTGATAGAGACGTAAAAGTACGACGGTACTTCTTGCAATGTTGTCCTTGTTTCTATTTGAACACATTTTTAAAGCTCTGTTTCCCACAGTTTACAAATAATTTAGCCTTCCATAACTTTACACGTACCATTTTTTGTCAGCGTACTTTTTCAATTTTTTATCACTATTTCGGGACCCGCGGATCCTGATCAGTAACCCGTCATTTTTCTGCTTTGTTTAATGGAATACAAAGCAATGTACAATAAACGGAAATAGATTGGTCAATTGCTTCACTCGTCGCAGAGTACCTTTTTCCTCAAGATGTCATAGTATTTTTAGCCATTGCTGTGAAGAAGCGGATGCTTTCTAAGCTCTAGGCACTATTTTTATCTCCACCAAGGAGGTTATGTTTTCGCCGTATTTATCTCTCTTGTCTGTCTCTCTCTCTGTCTGTCACCAAGATAACTCAACAACTTACGAACCGATTTGAACAAAATTTACAGTTATTGTTATGTATGTTAAGAAAAACGTATGATTAACTTTTGGCGAAGATATGTCCATCCGTTTGTTTTTCTGCCTCATTTTTCTCAATGCCATAACTCAAAAAGCAATAGATGAATTTGGACGAAATTACCATGAATTGTTAGGTATATAACAAAGAGAAAATTATCAAATTTTGGTAATGATCCGTTGGTTCGTTCGTTTGCCAATGTTATTAATTATATGCTTTTTAGCACAATAACCCAAAAGCAATCATTGGATATTTATGAAATTTATAGTGGTTTGTTAGTAATGTTAAAAGACATCAATGATCAATTTTGGTGCAGATCGGTTTGTTCGTTTGTATGTTTGACTCCCGTGTGTCATAACGTTTGTTAGTAGTATAACTGAAAAAGTTAAGAACGGATCTTCAAGAAAATTACACAAGCTGTTATTACTATGAAAAGGCACAAATGATTAGAGTTTGGAGTTCATGCAGAGAAAATTATGGTTTCAGAGCCAATTTGAATTTTTTGCCACCCTTGCCTCGCTTGACGGATGTATGCTTTTTGAGAGTGCTCTAGTCTTTGAAAGATAAATTTAGAGCAGAGATGCCCAATACTACCTGTTTTCCTTGCCCGGAACGTATCCTGCCTACGCCCCTGACCCTATGAGGAATTAATGTCCTCCGCTACCAGCAAAGCGAGGAAAGTTTTTGTTGAGAAAAATGAAAAGCGTAAATATGATACGGGTGAAATGATTCACATTTGAAGTAAAGTCTCTAATTTTCCTTTATCTATTATGAAGAGCGTGACACACGCACTGACACACTGACGTAGATACAAGTGTATCAATATTATGATGAATGAATCGGATTTTCACCTCGATAGTTTTGTTAATCAACAAAATTTTTGTTGGCACCTGAAAATTTGGCGCCTGAAAATCCAAAGCTAATTCATGGACGTCCATTTCACTCTGCTAAAGTAACAGTATGGTGCGGCATCACGTCTTCTAGGATTATTGGACCATAGTTTTTTGAAAATGCTAACGGTAATGCAATTTGTGTTAATGGAGACCGCTATAGACAGATGATTCACAAATATTTATTATCTGAAATTAAAGACAGTAACACAGAAAATACGCTTTTCCAACAAAATGGAGCTATAGCGCGTATAGCCGGAGCGACAAGTCAAACGTTGACGACAATTATTATTTTGCCAACTAGATTGAGTTTTCGTTTTGGCGACACATTGTGGCCACCCTGATCTCCAGATGTAAGCTCTCCTGATTTTTCCCAGGGGAAACGTAAAGGCAAGAGTCTACATTAATATGCCTGTAACCTTGCAGCAGCTCAAAAGAAACATCAGCCAGTAGATCAACAACATTTCAACAGCGACGTTAGAGAAAGTAATGAACAGCACCGTTGCACGAGCTCGCGATTGCTTGGCCAATAATGGAGGTCATTTACAGGATATTGTTTTCCATACTTGAATATGTGCATTATTCTAAAATAAAACTTTACAATTTCCTCTTTGATTTGAAAAAAGAAATAAAAATAAAAAGTAAATGAAATAAAAACAAATCGCTTTGCCATTTTTAGTATTAACGTTATATTTTTTAAAAAGGTACCTTACTTATGGCCCACCCTTTAGTAGTAGTATAAAATTTCACTAGTGCATCAGGAACACAATGTCTATATCAAGCGGTACTATTCCTGTGGTTTAATACAGGCTCGTGCACTTCTAAGGATGTGAAATATGTTTCGTTTTAAATTATCAACGATTTTTATCCCGGCTTTACTGCCTGTAGGTCTCAGATTATAAGCGAACTCGGATGAGTTGGTAGTGGTCAGTGCGCTACTGACAGGAAAAAAGGCGCAAGTTGTGCATCTCCAACTCTCGGGCAAGGCTGAACCCTTTCGCTCAACTACGCCGCTCAGGGAAAAAACGAAAAACAGAAAAAGGAGAAGACAGAGGAAAGAAACGCCCGTGCAGATAGTCCCTTCCGTGGGCACCCGCGCGGGAGAAGGTAGTGTAATGTCTCAATTACCGAATGCGCATCTATTACCGAATATAGGTAGGAATCTTATTGCGTTCGGTAATAGAAAGGCATTCGGCAATTGAGACATTACCCTAGAAGCCTAGCGGTATAGGTCGGCTACCTCGATCAGCCGCCCACCTCCCGAAAGAGAAGGGAAGTATTAAGAGCCTACCTAACTTTACAAAACTAACCTTGTCAGCAGGACCTGCGGCAAGCTGCAACATCTCCTGCGGAGAAAGTTCTCCGGTTAGCCCCTAGTTTCTTAAGGCCCTTATATATTCTGGTAGGGAAAGGGCCCTCCAGAATATACCGGTGATGGCGATATGCAAGGATGAACACTTTGCTGGTAAAACAGCTGTGAAATCCACTGGTAATAATCGTAGTGTCTAGATAGGTTGTGTAGGGTGACTCAAGCCCGCTGCACACGAGAGCCAAAAACAAGAACGTTACACTTAAAGTCGAGCAAAATTTTCTGTGACCGTGGCTACATGTTAACGTGTTTGAACATTCGAATAAAATGTACAGTATTGCGAGCTAAAACTCACTCAAAATTAAAAGTGATATTCCAAACTGTGTAGCTGGCACTTCCCTTAGAAGAATTTTTGCAATGGCGGCTTAGATTTTAAGCCATTTTCGACAGTAGAAATCTGCCCAACCCTAAGTTGCACACCGTAGCGGTGATAACATTGGATGAGTAAGGAGAAACGTACCCGTGTTGCGACTCTCGTCTGCAGCGAGCCTTGGGATGGACGGACTACGACTTGCTATAGTCGGGTTAGGTTACAGGTCAATTCGGACCCCTGGACAACTCAGACCCCCCAACTCAGACCCTCCCAACTCAGACCCCCAACTCAGACCCCACCGACTCAGACCCACCCAACTCAGACCCCTGCCAACTCAGACCCCGGCCAACTCA
>LQNS02278174.1:30494780-30508921 GCA_001587735.2 Parhyale hawaiensis | reverse complement strand
AGTATTTAGGCAATCAAGTAAAATAGTATTAAGCCATGTAGATCTTTCCTCGGGAAGCAATTACTGCATTTTCCATTTACCTTACTTTAAGTGAACAAGCAGTAATGTTAATATTAGTAGAAACAATTACATCTTATTTTGCTTCTCGCACGAGGGTGATTGTTAGGTAGCTCTATTGCGGAGCCAGTCCAGTTAACTCGTTTGGTATGTGATGGCACTTAGCCATGTAGATTAGGTTGTGAATATATAGCTGTAATATTTCTAACAAATTAATGCACCCACAGTTTTTAATGTAAGCTGTAATACAATAATCCAAGAACACCTCCCGCCTGTGGAGAAATAAGTGTTCAATAAATAAATAAATAGTCTCGAAAGACACTGGAAGACAACGGGCGTATGATAAGTGGTTTCTTTAATTATCTACCAAATTTCGGGCTACTGAGTATGTTAGGAAATTCCTTGTTATGTTTGTTCTTCAAATGCTAACAAATTTAAGAAAGTAGTAAGGAAACTCACCGGAATGAGACAGAACATACTCGCCATAGCAGATGGTATTTCTTTCTGATCCCATGAAGTGATAAAAGCATAACGAGTTAAGTTTTACTTAATAAATCCGAGGAAATAAAACATTTCTCAAAGGAGTTATAATTAGATACCTATTAGATAATATTTATAAACTAGATAATATTTATAAACTATCATGCTGTACAGACAAATGAAATATTTTTCTGCTCCTTTGTCCAAAATGATTAACATACCGAAAGAACAACAGCACGAGCGTGGGCTGGCAGGTATGAGCACAATGGACCTGTCATACCGGACCGGGCCCCCGGCTACGGCGGAAATTTTTCTTCCTCTAAAGCTGCGACTGCGCGGCTCCAGAAACGTCACTACAGCTCTCACCTCCTGCCAGGTGAGGAAATTATTTTCCAGGTGGATGAGAGCAGATCTTACGACTTCTCATTTCTTGGCCTGTCTGGCTGTTAAAGTTCAACTTCGTACGGTTTTCGGTTTTTTTTTTGTTGTTGTTAAATAAACGCTTTGTCTCTAGCAATGAGGATAGTTCAGGCTACATTGGTTGGCTCGTCAAAGCCGAGTTAAGAGCCTCCACACACGCTAGACAAAGGCACGTTCTTCGTCATCTGCGTGTCTGCAGGCGCTCATATGCCCATTCATATGCAAGGAATTTTCAGTTATAATTCTCTCCAAGTTTATAGAGATATTCGAAAGTTAACTAACGGCCTTTGCTGAACAAACTGAACTTGCCGTTGATATATACATATTTACAATGTATTGCAATGTTCGTCCCACGAGAAGGAAGCTCAGCATCGATCTTTGCCAAAAATTTTAGAAAGTACACTGCGACCCACGGTATTAGTCTAACTTCATTTTACTGTAGAACTATTATTTCTTGTTAATATAACTTGATTTTTCTATTGTACGTCGCCGACTAATCATGTACAATGTTCATAATCCTATTATTTGATAAATTGTCTGCATGATACCATTTAGAAACGTACTTTTATCTGATCCACCCTCTATTTTCTGAATCACGATATTAGTCTCAGGTATCAAAATTAGCTAAATATGATGAATAAAACAGAAATTACCCATCAGTTTATTTATTAATAACTAAATAATACTTCAAAAATACTTAGAACATATTGCAACAGCAAACAAGGCAAAATAAACAACAAACAATTGGCTCATTTATCAATGTAAAGTTCATTATATTTTATGACCTCAAAATGCGGTCATTAACGGAATGAGTCAATTTCTTAATAGAAGTACCATCGATGGATCTTGCAGCGACTTGTATGGCCTCCCACAGTTCTGTTTTTGAAAAAAACTGCTTACCCTCTGTATAAATTTTGTGCCTGATGATAGACCACAGATTTTCAATTGGGTTCAAATCTGGAGAATTGAGTGGCCACACCATCAAATTCCTTATTGATCGCTAGTTACAGTACGGTTTTCTGTCAGTCGCTAGCCGGTGTGTTAGGGCCAAACTAAACAGAGAAATGGAATAGATAACTGGCTGTAGACGAACCAACAGTCCTATTCCCAGACAACATCCGAGATTTACGCTCCGGCCCTCTATGAGCTATCGCCATTACTTCAGAATCATAGCGACTGCTGAGAAAAATATGAGAAAAAACTCCTGCAAGGAGTTGAACGTGCAAGCACAATTAGTTGCTTCAGATCCGGAGAGCTCGGAGACGTCAAGTTAGTTGTTGTATGAAACATAATGGATTACGGTTCGTAACTGTGGAGGACGCAGCTCCCAATGTTTACTAAGACGGATTTTAATTGCACTGACTGATTCCACACCGACAACTTCGGAGGATGGTCTTTTCCAAATGCTCACTATGAAGTACGAGAAAAACTGCTGGCTGAGAGTAGTTCTTCGATCTCTATACTTGAGTTCCTGGCCGTTTTTTCGCAAGCGATCATTAGCATCTCTCTCAAAGAATTCCGTAGTAGGCACGTCGTTGAAGCCATTCAAATACTTCAATGTTTCTATTAGTTGCTCTCTCAGTCGTCAATGTTTGAGGGAGATGAGTCCCGCTTCCTGTAGGAGACATCCGTAGGGCTTGCTTCGCAGCTGCGGTATCAACTTTGTAGCTTTGCTTTGGATTCTCGGCTACAATAAATTTACGCATACTTTTTCAAATGTAAATCTTATCCGGTTCCTATTTAGCTTTACCTTTTTAAAAGTAAGTACAACTTTCCGTTTCTGAGATTGTTCACCGTGAAGGATCAGCTGCAATTCCAACTAAGTTACCATTATTTTTGTTCTGTGTTCTGTTATATTGCTGCAAGGGTAGAAATGGAAAATTTATCCCTGACGTGTTCCCTCCTCGGAACCGTTTCCTTATCGTTTTGCGCATCTCTGATTGTACTGCGCGAGGCAACATTTTTACGCTGTGTGCGGGATTGCGGGATGCAGCTCATTGCCCCTCCTGCAAAGACAGGATAGTTGCGAGATACTCCACAAGGGCATAGGATGGGCCATATAGGTCATTGGGTTCGTGTAGTGTAGATTCACCCATCCTATGATATAGGAAGCAGCGACGTCCCAGGGGGTTGTGTAGCTATCAGCATTGCCTTCGGGACGTCTGTCTTTCGTGTCCACTTTGCTGCCTTCCGATTTCATACTTTTATTCAGATTACTTTCTTCTGTTTTTGCACTTCTTTCATGCCTTGCTCTTCCCATGCGCGTTGATCTTGTGTGGGAACATTTTCGTGCATGGGTTCCCCGTGACTATCGCCATACTATTGTCCCTTCCATTTCCCCTCAGAAGAGCTTAGTACTAGTTTAGGGAGGCTTAAGCTTTCTTATGCTTGTACTACTACATTTATGAGATATTAAGATTGAAATTTCTTTATTTTTCTTCGAGGATGATGATTTCAAAGTCATTCTTTTTAAGGGATATATTTCTTCCCATCGCTTGTTTTTTTTGTTCAATTTCTTGCTTGAATTCAATTATTTGTAGTCGTCAAGTAACTTTTAGTTTTACTGATCTGAAAGATGATGAGGTAACCGATGGAAGCTAGTTGTTGCTGCCGGGAAGTGTAGTCTTGGACTACATAATGGAAATGACACTTAGTTGTGGGTAGGCAGATTCGTGATTTGAGAGACGCCGGTATTATTTATGGAGTCTTACGCAGCACTTTTTTCCTAACTAAATTTCGAGTGTGCATCATTATGTTTCCCATGATAGGCCAATAAGTTTGCTCCCAACTTTGAACCTTAAGTATTACAGAAATGTATCGTTGCTTATGTACATTAATGTTAGATTAGATTAGTAGAAATTTAAAGCGAAGAAAAGAGTTAATAAAATCATTGTAGGTATACGTATAATTGAAAACGTTTCGGAGTCCAGCTCCATCATCAGTTCAAATCTGAAAATGTGGAAACAAATTATTCTAAGTAATGTAGTCGCAATAAGCACAGTCTAAACAAACCTAGCTAAACACAATTACGCTAAACAAAGTATTAAAATGGAATCTAAGAAGGTGGAACTTATACACATATTGTCTACCGAGTTACAAGAAGTAGCAGGTAAGAACTGGTTGTATTATCCGTATTATTTACAATCGTCAACATACCGATTGTAAAGTACAGGTTTGAACTCAGATGGACAATCTATTAACCAATAAGCCTTGTGAAAACACATAATTACATTTGCTAAAGTTGGGCCAAGGGGGAAGTCCCATGCCTAGGCCTTCTATTTGCTTCTAAAACTGCCCTGCAAAAAGGAGAAAAGAATTCAAAACTGACAGTTCCAACAGAGATTTATAATGGGACCTACCTAAGCCAAAAACTTCATTTACATTGGTGAATAACAGCTGCAAACATATGAATAGTCTCCTTCAAGGGGATATTGGTGAACAAATTCCCAACATCAAATGAAGCCATGGGTAACTCTTGAGCATTTTTAAAACTAGTTAGGCGCTGGGTAAAAGTGGAGGAATTGTCAACTGTGTGCTGGTTGCATGCAAAAGGATTTAGAATGGGAACTAGACATTTTGCAAGTTTCGAAGTAGGGGTATTATACGTTGCGAAAATTGGGCGCATTGGAAATATTTGGCAGTAAAGTAAAGTTTATGGATTTTGGGAAGACCATACAATATCACAGGGGTTGAACCAGACGCATGCAGCAGTGCAAACAAATCCTGTTCTATTGCTTTCAAGTCTTTGAGTTTACGGAAGAAATTGTTGATCTTGCATTTCATGTTGATTAAAGTTTTTTCAATAGGATCGGGTACCTCTGTGAATTTCGACTTGTCACAAATGAGAGAAAGAACACTTTTGTATACTGCTCCCTATTCAGAACAACTACGCCTCTTCCTTTATCTGGTTTGCAAATTAGTAGATACCGGTATTTGTTGGCGAAGAGAGATTTCAAAATAGCAAACTCATCCTTTCTAACAACGGAGGAAAATACTTTTAAAGATTTGAAACCATAAAAATTTTCATAAACTAATGGTTGTAAACGGTCTAAGAAGTCAGAACTGTTAGTGCAAGGTAACTTAACGGCACTATGGGCTAGTATTTCAAATGCTGAGAAATAATTATAAAAATCTAATTTGAAAACGGGTAAACAAAAAAAAAGTCCAAAAGCTAAGAGGAATTTTGTACACTGAGGTAAGTCTATTGCACGGTCATAGTGCATAAACTGCACTTCTGGATTGTTGACATTTCCAAGAAATTTTGCAATTGGATTAGTATTTTGGGATACTAAAATGAACATTTTGGATGGGGGAAACAATTTTTGAGCTACAACGGGGCTGTTACTCATTGTCTCATAAGGTTAGGTTGGCAAGGACTGGTTCAGCTAATATCCATATAACAACAGCTTTATCTGCCCTAGACTGGTATACATATATATATATTTCTTATAGGATATTAGTAAAACCAGTTCTTGCCTACCTAACCTTATGAGTAAGAGCCACATTGTAGCAGGTTAAATTAATTAATAAAATCACGCTTATATCTTTCCTTTCAACACACCGCCAAATGTAATGCTTCCTATTCTCCCTAGGCTATAGGTTTTTATTGCGTCCTGGCCACAGGATGTGCACATCACTACACTTGGCAACACTCCGTGACGTATGGAAATATCGTCGGCGGCATCACTATTTTCATATATTTTTTGAATTATTGACCAACGGTGTTCACTGCAACCACTACACGCCATGGCAAAGCACCGTACTCCGTATTACGAAACGGCCTACGAGCGTGATTGTTCTTGTTTACGTCGCTACGCAGGAGAGCGGAAGATGGCAGACGTACATCGCCCGTCGGAGAAATGATTTTAATCACCTTACATATTAATTTCAATGAATACATTGTTGAAAACATCACAAATGGATATCCCCCATTTGCAATATGATTATTAACATTGCTACACACTAATTCATCTTACACTATTGTCGGGAATGTCGAAAATCCAGGAGTGCAGTTTATGCACTATGACCTATTGCACTATAGTTGAACATGACGTTGTTAGGACTGCACTGTTCAATTTTGTTTAGGACTCCAAGAAGTTCCAGGTTTTTTTCAGGTGAATCAGCTGAGTCTTGTTTCTCAAGTCACTGTTGGACGCAAACCTAAATTTTCAAATGCAAAAGGTGTCAATCGTAAAGGAGGATTCTCGGATCTTACCGTCAATGACGTCCATCTGGTTAGTTAAGTTGTGTAGACTCTTATGCTTACTGCTCAGCTCACGGGTCAACAGTTTGCTTTGCCAAGATTTGTAGAACTGGGTGGTGTGGAGTGAACGCTTATACAGCTTAAATCGTAGAAATTTTGGAAACAGGTTATAAATCATGCATTTCGTCGGATAATCTATATCCAAGGATGTTTTAATTTTTTCCGGGATACCTCACAGCTGCGTCTAAAGATACCACTTCCATATTCACCGTACTTTCGTTTAATATATAAAGAAAAATTTGTGTCATGCTTTAATCGCAACTTTATTAGAAATTGGCAAAATATCTAGTCCCAATTCTAAATCCTTTTACATGCAACCAGTACACAGTTGACAATTCCTCCACATTCACCCAGCGTCTAACTAGTATTAAAAATGCTCAAGAGTTACCCATGGCTTCATTTGATGTTGAGAATTTGTTCACCAATATCCCTTTTAAGGAGACAATTGATATGTTTGCAGCTGTTATTCACCAATGTAAATGAAGTTTTTTGGCTAAGGTATGTCCCATTTTAAATCTCTTTTGGAACTGTCAATTTTGAATTCTTTTTCATTTTTGCAGGAATGTTTTATGAGCAAATAGAAGGCCTAGGCTTGGGTCTTCCCCTTGGCCCAACTTTAGCAAATGGTTTTGTGTTTTCACGAGGCTAATTGGTTAATAGATTGTCCATCTGAGTTCAAACCTGTATTTCACAATCGTAACATCACCCTCGCCTAAACTTGACGGTGCGGACCCTTTGGTCCGTTTTTGCTCACTTTAGGCCGTACTGTCGGATAACCCGAACTAATTTCGGGTAAGTTGGTAACTATTCAGGTTTAATATCGGGTAGGTTAGGTCTGTTTTTTTTTTATTTTAAAATTTCGGGTACTGTCAATTTTAGTAAGGGGTGAAATCAGGTTGGGGTATGTTGACGATACTTTCCTTTTATTTCGTGACCCTAGTCATGTGAGACTATTTTTAAGTTACCTCTATAGTATGCACCTATGCATTAACTTCACTATAGAGTTGGGAAGTGGCGGTTACATTCCGTTCTTAAATTGTCCAATATCACGTGATAATAACCAATTTAAGATTTCCGTTTGCCGCAAAGCAACCTTCACAGGCCTCGGCATCAGTTTTTTTCAGTTTTTGTTGCTACAAATTTAAAATGAATAGTGTTTACACTTTACCGCGTTTGTTCCACTTACTGTGATCTTCAAACAGAGTTCGATTTTTTAAGATCGCTTTTTGTAAGCAATGGATTATCCATTGGCCTCGTCAATACACAAATTAAGAAATTTCTTGAAAAAAAAAAAAAATATGCCGTTCCCCCGTTAGTACCGTCAATAACAGCCAGCGTATTTACTGTGTTTTTCCGTACTTCGGTTCTGTATAGAAAAAACTGTCCCGTGAACTAAACACTTTGTTTTCCGTTTATTTTCTGAATCACAGCTTATATTCTATCCTGGTCAACAGTTTCAAAATTGGTTGCTTTTTTCATTATAAAGACTCTCCTTCCGTGATTACGATGCTCTCCGGAGTATAAATTTACTTGTGCGCATTGCGCATCATCGTACGTCGGAATGACGCAGCGAAGCCTTTCAACCACAATAGCAAAGCATCGCGGCAGGAGTTGTCGTACAAACCGACAACTAGCTGCACCCCCCTGCCTCATTCAGCCGTAAAGTGTATTTTACATGTCCACTTTTTTGTCGGTGATTCCCGTAGGAATTGCCGCCGAAAGCTATGCTCCGCCCAGTTATGCCCCTTTTTCACACCATAGCGGTTGTCGACAGGAATTGCGAGCGAATCAGAACATGCTTGATCTCTAGCGCCACTGACTGTGATGACCGGTAGACGCACAGCTGGCCAGTTTCGAAGTACATACTTTCTTTGTATCTAGATGCTTTTTTGTATCTAAATGCAATATCTAGATGCATTTCGAAAGTGGTATCTAAATGCAGTATCTTGATACGTTTTATCTGTCTCGAGATACAGGTATTTCGATACTTTTTGCCTAATTTCAAATAATAGCAATGTTCGAACAAAATTTAAAAGTTGATAGCTCTGCGGTATTTTTATCCCAGCAGATAGTGCAAAATAGAATGGGAGAAAAATGTACGCATTTAGAATATATTAATTATTAACGCGAACTTGTGCCATTTGTTAGGCCTAATTTGTTTTTGGAATACTTTTTTTCATCTGATTGCTTGCAAGTTGTGGGCATGAAATTAACAGACACTGAAGAATATGGATTAAGATATAGGCTAATATGTGCTTAAATGTTCTTGCAACAGTGCCAAAAATATGTCTGTAGCTACGAATTTTATGAACATGGATATCTTATGACAAGAAAAACGGGATCAATTAGACAATTACGTAGCCTGTGTGGCAGGGGTAAATATGTGAAAGTTATTAATATGCATAAGAATTTTGAAAAAAATTGATCTAATTACATTTAAAGGGTGTATCTAGTACATATTTGAGCATCTATGCCCAGCTCTGGGCAGACGTCGTCTTTACTACGATATGCTCGCACGATAATGTACACAGGCACCGGTAGCTCGACAGCGACTGCCGACGGTGATTGCCGTACGTGTAAAATGGCCTTAAGACTTCACGCCGAGGAGTGTGCCGCCCGAGTAGCGCTTGATGACTTTACAGTGTTAGGATACGCACAAAGTAAATTAGACCTCCGGTCTCTAGAATCTCTCAATATTCATAAACTTAACCCCCATTAACAATACAACTAGTTCTTTCCAGCTACTTCTTGTAACTCGGTAGACAATATGTGCATGAGTTCCACCCTCTTAGATTCCATGTTAATACTTTGTTTAGCGTAAGTGTGTTTAGCTAGATCCGTTTAGACTGTGCTTAGTGCGACTTCATTACCTATAATAATTTGTTTTCACATTTTCAGATCTGAACTGATGATGGAGCTGGACTCTGAAACGTTTCCAATTATTTCTTCCCTTCTAAATTTCTAATAAACTTGCGATTAAAGCATGACACAAATTTTTCTTTATGGATTAGATTGGATAGGCGGCAGTAGACGGACCAACATGCCCATTCCCAGGGAGTCACCGGGACTTACGCCGCCACCCTCTATGAGCTATTGCCATTATTTCAGTATGATATATGTGACTAATGAAAACAGAGAAAAAAGGGGGAAGAATCTAAGTCAAAGAGACGATCATTCATGAATGCTAGTACGATTATAACCGCTGACATGCGGAGTTTAGAGACGTCTATCTCGGTATGGGTAAAGAGAGACGAATATGGATTAAGGTGGCCTCTGAAGTTTAGGCCGTTAAAAGTTTGCAACTCCTGGTGGAGGGGTTCCTAGGTGTGGAGGATATCTCTCCCAGTGTTTGTCAAGGCGATTTTTAAACGCATTGACTGTAGCCGCACCGACAACGTCGGAGGGGCGTCTATTCCAAATGTTCACTATGAAATACGGAAGGAACTGCTGACGTAAAACTGTTCTTCGAGCTTTATTCTTGAGTTTTTGACCGTTGTTTCGAAGGCGATCATTAACGTCTCTTTCAGAAAGTTCAGTTATAGGTACGTCATTGAACTTGAATGTTTATATTAGTTACCCCTGCGTCGCCTTTCCTCGACAGGATCAATTCCAGTTCTTGTAGGCGAGATTCGTATGGCTTGTTTCGCAGGTGAGGTATCAATATCGTTGCTCTGCGTTGGACTCTTTCCATGTTATCGATATCTTTACACAGATGTGGCGACCAGAATTGAACAGCAAATTCTTAGTGTATGCGCACTGACGACTTGTACAATGGAATGATGATGCCCTCGGATTTGCATTCAAAATTTCTGGTGATGAATCCTAGTATTCTGCTTGCCATTTTGACACTCATGTCAACTTGCTTATTGTGTTGTAGTTTGTTTGCAGTAGTTATTCCCAAGTCGCTTTGTTGGGTGACAGCAGCCAATTCTGTCCCGCTCATTTTCATTTGGGATGAAGGGTTCTCCGGCCCAGCGTGCATTACTGAACATTTGTCGACATTAAAGCCTATCTGCCATGTTGCATGTGCACCATTACATGAGGGGGTCAAGGTCTTGTTGGAAATCAGCTCTTTTCCTGGCAGGGTGGCAGAGTTAAGTATCATCTGCAAATTTACTGATTTTATTATGGATTTAAAAATCGGGATCATTGATGTAAATTATGAACAAAAGTAGGCCAAGCACGCTACCTTGTGGACCCCAAGATGATACGTGAATCCAGCCGCTCGTCTCTCCTTCAAGGTTCGCTCGCTGCTGACGACCAGTAAGCTATGCCCGGAATCAGCGTTAATAGCCTCCCTGGTTTCAAATTTTTCCATTAGCCGTTGATGGGGGACTTTATCAAAAGTCATTTGGAAGTCTAGATACACGAGTTCTACACCTTTTTTTCATCTCTAATTGCTTCTAACTGGCTGAAATATTTACCCGTTGATGTTTGACACGCTGTATTGTTCTTGAATACCAACCTAGTGTAATATTAGAAGGAATGAGTGTTTTTCTCGGTGATCAGGGAATTCATTCTGATTTTAGTTTTATAGTATTTCGGGTTGCTTCGGGGTCTGCCGTCGGTAAGATATCGCTGTGTCCGACACTTTATGGCATAGGACAGCGGCGGATCCATGGGCCGATATCGACCAAGAGAGTTGCATAAATGGGGTGTTTTTTTGCTTGCGTTCAGCTTATGATAATAAGGAAGGTTTTTATTATTGTAATAATCCCAGTTTTACCACCGTATGTATGATGGGGTAGGGTTACCCATCGTGTTATGGGGAGCGGCGCCCAGGGGGACGATTGGAGTACCTTACTCTGAGCTGAGCCTCCGTGACGTCCATCTTTCACGCTTATTTTATTTTCGTACTCCTGCTGGTGATTATATGTTCTATTCTTCCTCTTCTTTCAAGGCCGTCTGTTCTCATGCCGATTTGTTTTATGTGTTAGCCCGCTCATGTATGCGTTCCGTTTTACTGGTGACCTACTGTGTGTCTCTGCCTTTCCGTCTCTTAGAACACCATCGTTGTGTCTACAGAAGCTTGAATAGCGTATGCACTCATCCATGACAATGACCGATATTAACGTACGCCTGGGAATGTGGCACCTCAGACAAATATTGGACTCACACGTGAGAGCATGGCTGAACAACGTAACAGGTTAACTCATCGCTTGACCATTTTGAGACTGTTCTGCGCATCTGCTCGTGTGACGTCAGGTGGGGAGAAGATCGTCGGTGTTGCGCAAGTACCTTATTCATTTATACCAATATTTCCGCTATCATGGGCTGATAATTGATGTTCGGCTATTTTGAAGAAAAAAAATAACTTGGTGAACCTTCTTCTTCTCCCAAAGCTCCGGAGTAACGAAAAAAGTGAGTTTTGGCAGTAAATGAGTATACTAAGTTTTCGCTCTCACCAGTATCATCTACTGTGCTTCAAAAATTTTGTGTCATGTAAAGTGATAAACTACTACGTAGTAATTATGAGTATTTCAGTTTTCCTCCAGATTTTTCCATGTAACCACATAAAACGCCAATTTCTCTTAAAGAAGTCATGAGACATGAAACGAAATATTTCCCATTTAATTTTGAACGCATGTATAGTTAAGTTACCCTAATAATTACTATTTTCTTACAAAAGTTGAAAGAAAATGCAATGTCGAAGGGGAAACTGTTTAATCAAGTGAAATGCCGCCTTCGAACTACTAATATATGAAGCTTGAACTAGTAAACAAAACACTCCTCCGTTTGACCATGTGTAATATTTTGACGGGAAAAGCTCTTTAAAATACAAATTTCACAAGTAAAGTTAATTAATTTCATATTAAATTACTTCTAGAGTGATTAGTAGTGCCCTGATAATACGTACCTATGCTACTGTAGATATTTTCTTGTAAGCCATGTTTTTCCGCGGTAATTTTTCTTCGCGGAGTGTACTAGTATGTAAAATGATACATGATGATTACAAAATAAGCCACATCAATACATTGAAAGCCGTGGCTATTTTCTTGTAATTGATTTTTTTGCCGGTCAACCTATTTGCTCAACATTTTATTGCCTTATTTAAAGCAAACCAATTTTTTGCATCGCACAGTTAACAGCTGTAATAGTGTAAAATGATTACCTACTTTTTTGTTCATGGGAGACCAGGCTCACCGCATTTATTAAGCAAGTAACTAGTATGAACTAATTATAACTGTTTGCTATCTATCTCCCCACCTGACGTCACAGGAGTGGGCGGGGCTTAACACCTACCTGCGCGTGAGTTAACCTGGTCGTTGTTCAACCATGCTTGAGAGTGTATTTTGTGTTCTAGGTTCGCCTATCGTGTGTTTTGGGGAGTCGCGCACTGGGGTGATACCATGGGATACATGAGTCATAGTTAGATCTGTGGGACGTGCTTCTTTGCCTGTCCATTCTGCCTCTTTCCTTTATACAGTTGTACATAGCTTAGTTCCTCTTCGCTGTTCGTTGTATTTTTTCCTTTTTGGTGCATTTAAATTTTTACTGCAGTTAGTTTCATTGCTCGCATTTACAGCCGAAGGGGCAGAGTGCGTGCTGAGGAGCTGTACTTGCGTGTTGTGGCTCCTGAGTTCGCCTCGCCGTGGGACGGGTGACTTATTGCGGTGTTTAGCTTATGGCGTTGGCAGTAAGGGGTGTTCGCAGGTAGTTACCCTATCTACAAGTGGGAACGGTTTTGAATCGCAGTTCTCATATGAGCCATTCGTTCCCGACATGGCAAGGGGCCTGCGCGTTATCAGGCCGCCCCCATTGCCCGGCCACCGGACGCCGCTTTGTTTGTATGAGCTGGCTTTGGGTTTGGGGCTCTGGGTAGCCCCTGAGTTGGAAGAAATGCCACTCTAAAGACGGATGAGACCTTCTTGGTCCAACGGCATCCCTGAAAGGAGATGAACTGGCTGATGCCGTAGCTGGGTACTCAGTCTTCCGTAGTCTGCTCCTCTCTCCCTTCCCTCGGGTAGTACCACCTGATGCTCTTTTCCTTTCCTTTCTCTTCTTCCTCTTTTCGGTCAAAGCCCGTACTGGTGATGGCAGGGACTGGAGCGCGTTGATAGCTGGCCGCTTTCGTTGCTATCACGACTGTCGATTTGTTTTTTTTTTGTAATTTTCTTGATGATTTCCTTTGCTTATGGTGTATGTGTATTTATTGTTCTTTGCGTGCCTGATAACTAGATATCCGGATGTGGAAGAAAACCCCGGTCCTCGTGGTTTGGGTCTCGTTCCTGCCGGATTTTGTGCACTATTGTTCGGGGTTTATATGATAATTTGGCTGAACTAGCTGTAGCCTCTTCCAATTATGACCTCGTGCTATGTTCGCAGACGTTCGTCTCAAGCCATTACCATGTTTCTGAGCTGATGATCCTAAACTTTGAAAAGCCGGTGCTGCGGTTGCGAGACTCTTGCCCTGGATTTAGGGGTTTGGCTGCTTACGTTCGAAAGGGTGTTGTTGTGTCTAGGCAGAGTGATCATGAGTGCCCATGCTGCGAAATAATGGTGCTGCGAGTGTGTGGCTCATTCAGGAACTTTTATTTGTTCTCGGTATATCGCAGCCCGTCTGCTGATGATAGGGTCTTTGATTATCTCCTGGATGCTATGGCTAGAATTCAGTCATCGGATAGGCGTTCTGCTTTTGCCTTTATGGATGACTTTAATTGTCACCATGTTGAATGGTTAGGCTCTGGGAGAACTGATTGCCATGGTCATACAGCCTTCGATTTCGCGAGTGCCTCTGGTTGTGAGCAATTGGTTGAAGGTCCTACCCATTTGATGGGAGGTGTTCTTGACCTACTGTTGACTGATGTTTCTGATCTGTTTGGAGTCTCAGTGGTGTCTCCCATTGGTTCCTCGGACCATGGTGCCCTATCTGCGACGCTGCAGGTTCGTCAGCGGGTCCCCAGAGTCACTGTTAGGCGTG
>LQNS02278174.1:30480851-30494391 GCA_001587735.2 Parhyale hawaiensis | reverse complement strand
CGTCTGTTAGCGCACATAAGTGGTGGTCCACCTTGAAGAGCGCTGTGCTTGGTGTGAGCTCTTCTGTGCCTCCTTTAATTGGTACTGGTGGTGATCTTGTTGCAAAACCCGCTGCCATGGTCAACTTTTTGTTGCGCTACTTTGATGGGAAGCAGAGCCGGGACCAGGTGCCCATTCCTTTAGTATGTGATCCCGAGCCGAGGTTCTCCGGTTTTGCTTTCCTATCCTTTGAAATGCACCGCCGTCTTCTTGACCTGGACCCTTATGGGGGCACCGATCCATCGGGTATGTTTCCTTCCTTTCTTCGGAAGGTCGCTGGTGTGCTCGCTGCCCCGCTTGCTTCCGTATTCCGTCGACTGTTGCGGCTGGGCTCTTCTCCGGAGTGCTGGCGTGTCGCCCATGTGACGCCTGTTCCGAAGGGCTCGGTTTCATCCCGTACCTCTGATTATAGACCCATCTCAATCACACCTGTTTTGTCGAAAGTTTATGAGAGGTTGGTTGCATCGAGATTTGGTTGTTTTCTTGAAAAGCAGGGTGTCCTTCCCCCAACACAGTATGGTTTTCGTAAGGGCTTGGGAACTTGTGATGCTCTGCTTCACATTTCCCATGTGTTGCAGCTGGCTCTTGATGGGGGTTATGAGGCATGGTTGGTACAGCTTGACTTCAGTGTTGCTTTTGATCGCGTGTATCACCTTGGGCTGCTCCATAAGCTAAGTTTAATGGGTATTGGTGGTTCAGTTCTCGCGGTAATTAGTCAGTTTTTATCCGACAGACGTCATTGTGTAGTTGTTGATGGGAAGAGGAGTGAGTTTCTGGATTCGATTTCTGGTGTCCCACAGGGTCGTGTTCTGGGCCCTTTGTTGTTCATTGTATATACGGCGGATTTGTTTCATCTTGTTAATAATTTACTTGTTGGTTACGCTGATAATGTTACTTTGCTGGCTCTTTGCGATAAGCCTAGTCCTAGATTAGAGGTTTCAGAATCTATTCAGCATGATTATGAAACGATTGATTCCTGGTGTTCTAGGTGAAAGATGAAGCTAAATGCGGGCAAGACTAAGACCATGCTCGTGTCCAGGTCGCGTACAGTGGGACCTCCTTTTCCTGCACTCATACCGGATGGTGTATCACTTCCTGTGTTTGATGACTTGGTAATCTTGGGCGTCAATTTTGATCCAAAGTTGACGTTTGAGCCCCACATTCGTTCGGTTGCCTCACGTGCATCGCAGAAAATTGGTCTTATGAGGCGTGCTTGGAAGGTGTTTGGCTTGGTAGAATTGACATGTCGCTGCTTTAATAGCTTTGTCCTCCTTCTTCTGGAGTACTGCTCTGTAGACTGGGATTCTGCTGCTGATTGCCATCTGTGTTTGCTTGACAAAGGGGTTCGTCGATGTGCGTTCATGCTGGGTGGTATTGTGCCCTGTGATCTGACGCATCGGGTTCTGTTTTTTTTTTTGTATAAAATCTATAATTGCCCCAGTGATACACTGTCTGAATTTCTTCCGGATCCATTTGTTCGGGTGAGGTATACTCGGCGTACTGATGCTCTTCATGAGTTTGCCTTGTAAGCGTTGCAATACCGTACGGGCCAGTGTTCCCGTTCGGTTTTCCCACCGTGTTTTTATGTTTGGAATGGTCTTGATGGCTCTGTCTTTGCTTGTGTGGGTATTGGTAGCTTTAAACGGTTTGTACACAGAGCTATTATGTGATCTTGGATCTTCTTTTTTTTCATTCTTTTGTTTTCTTCACCCGCTGGGCTGGTTGCGTGGGGATTTGTCAACCTCAGGGAGTTTCTCCGTTCCCACGTCACAAGCCTGGTGTGATTTAATAATGATAACAATAATAATAATGGAAGTTCTGACGATTTCTGGGGGACTGCTGTTGCTTGCTATCTGGTCCTGGCGGGCAGGGCACCTATTGCTGACAAAATGCCAGTGTGGGTGTTTCCAAATTGACGTGCGCGGCTAGTTTTCCTTTGCCTAGCCGAGTTACCCCGTCGCTGAGAGGGTAGTTCCTCTATATACAACAAAAATTTTTGCAGATCGGGATCTATTGATCTGACGGAACTAATAATTTGCTCATCCCTGGTTGGAGGGGCTTCTTTGATTCTACATCGCAAGGCAAGGGCGTATCCGTGATTTTGGTGCCCAACCCGGCTCCCATATCCTATGTTAGCGCCTTAGGTATGGTTGTAGTTTCCTCGCCCCTAGCTGACGTTGCCTGCGCCCAAACTTTGACACGTACTGTACCGCCAATTTATTCGCTGTAGGCGAGTGCCTTCTGCGCCCCGTCTCTCATGGAAAAGAAATTCTGGCAGACGAAGAGAAAAAACCTAATTAGACAATTTCTGGTGAATGCGTGTGCCATAAGGTCGCCCTGAGACTTTCATCATATAGTACGTGGTATGTCTTATTAATATTTTTCTTAAGTGTCTGCAAATTGTTTACCTACAACCGGTCCGCCGGGCACGGAGGCGCGTAAGGGCTGTCGTAGGTTGTGGAAGTTAGTGTGCATCCGCAGGATATGCCCGTCGCGCTCTAACGGGTGTATCATCTGTTATATCTTAGAAGAATACCCTCTTAATATAATATTTCATCTTATATTGTATCTCGTTAACATTTCCCTTGCAGGGCGGTCGACCGGGTCCACTAATAAGATCCCGTCTCTCTAGGGTACGCCCGATCGTACATAGATCGCATTAAGGGAAAAAATCGTTCTGTTGGAAGCTCTCCCAAAAACAGGGTGATTTAATTCTGAACAGTTTTCATTGCAATCACGAAATTAAATGCACAATTTTTATCTAGGATTCAAAGTTATCCACTTTAATGTGAGGGGCGAACACTTTTTTTATTTATAGCTCATTATAATTTGTTTCAGTTATCTGCATGAGCAATCTGCGGTTACTGAAAGTAAAAATCCGCATTCGTGGATAGTTAAACTCAGACAGAAGGTCCGCCTTTATAAGTTGCCTGTTTGGTCTTTTGTGAGTCGTTCAAACGTGTGCGTCAAAATGCCACCGAAGTGTGAAAACAACTAGAATCAACAAAACAAAGTTTAATAGCGTCATGGTATGATTTCGGCTGGTTGCGCAGGAATGAGTTGTTCGGCCTTCTTCATCGCATTCGGTTTGCGATGAAATATTGAAACTTGATACAAAGTAGTGAATTTGATGCATCTCAAGTTTTGCGCTTGGTAACGATAAGCGCTTCAGATTTTCTTGATGGCAGTGGTTCATTCGAGGAAGCATTCAATTAAATGTTCAGGGCGTTTTTTTTTTATTTCTGCTATTTCTCCATTTAATATTCCTAGGAGCGCTCAATTGCATGTGTGCAGGTTCCCCGATTTGTCTTACATTCAGCATTTCCCATCTCCCTTCTCACTGACTTAGTCAACTTAAAAATAGGAAGTAATAAAATCATAACAGATTGTTAGAATAAAATATTTTAGAGTGCGTAAAGGTTGTGTATTGAACAGGCCCATGAAGCAAAAGGAAAATGCCCACTGTAGCACGTGTAAGACTTGTGACTGTTGGCGTGCCAGCTACAGATGTATAGTTACTGCGTAGCTTCCTACGCTAATAATACAGGAGAGCTTCTAAGATGAAAGCTGGCTCGTTAGCTACTTTTTCGCATAGTAGCCAGCTTTTTAAATATAAGCATACCAGTCTCTTGCTATTGTGTACTCGGTTAATTAATTAAAAATTCTCGTAAAGCTTGTAAGAGAAAAAGTTTCATTTTGATCTTGTTAATGAGAACTAAACGATCAACCGGGATAAAACATAACAATTTTTGCAAGATATAAGTCCTTTTTACCAGCGAAAAATCATCATATCTAGTAAAACCTCGTTTACCCAGTAATTTTTGGGGCAGCTTTTTTTCTTTTTAATTGGTACCCGTGGGTTGCTCTAACGAATATTCTATTAACAGTCGTAAAGGATACGAGGAGTAGAGCACGCGACACGCGTACACATTACATCAGTGTGGCACAGAGTCTTTGCCAAAGCTTGTACTGTTCTTGAGTTATGCAGATATTTCCTCCAGGTTATGAGTGTTATTCTCATGCATTATCGTTCAAGAAACTCAGGTTAGGATGCTTTGTTCTTTAACCTCAGCGGGGGCTCCTGGCTACTAATGCCGTATCCCTAAGTCCGCGTTTCCTTTTTTTCTCTTTCTGTAGCAGCCTTTCAAGCAGGGCATTCCCCGCTGTTGTGCGTACCCAGCAACGTCGGGTCGGAACAGCGGCGCATGCCCTCCTTGAAAGGCTGCTAGAGAGCGCGAGCAAGAGACGAGCAAACGATGACGTGTCCCAGGGCGTGACTTGAGACACGTCCATCGTGTGGATCCGGCATAGGTGGGGTGCTGCACAGGTCCATAACTAACGGTATTTCTAATTCTGTCTTGAACTAGAGGATGGCTACTAATGTTACAGTGTGGTAATGTCGGTGGCCAGCCTGCAGTACATGAAAGATTCCCGTTATAGTGGCCTGCAGCTGCGCAGCACTCCAGATTAGTAACCACGATCCGCTCTGCCTCGACCTGCAGGTTTTCGTAGACGATTGGGTCCGATACAGCTGGCCGAATTATCAACCTTAGTATTGATGGGCATAGTAAAATGAAGCGACAGCATTTAATTTCATGTAGATTTTCTTATCGTTGTTTATTATTTGTGTATCTGGGTATTTAATTTTAGCAAGGACAATAGCATAAACTTCACGGTTACATATTTTTCATTACAAATTTAGTATACTTAGGCTATGCTATTGTAACTTATCATAGTTTGATCTACCGCATATCACTTACCCTAACAAATCGATCTAACTGAACGTAGGTCATCTAGCCTTAACGTTCCGTCCACCCAACCTCAACCGGCGGGGCTTAACGTACTTCGCGTGGCAGCTGATCTAGCTCCGCACATTTTGTTTAACCTAATGCAGTTAGCTTAAACGTTTAACAATTTGTCTAATCTAACGCTATGCTTCCTTTCAACGTTAAAACACGGCGAAAAATTAAATGCTTCACATGTAACCTATTGAACTTTCTTTAACCTGGCGCGCGTCATTCAATTCAACGCTCCTTCTCTGACCTAAAGCAATTCGTCTAACTCAGTGCATTTTTGAAGTCAATGCAGGGGTGAACTAGCCTTGTCTGACTCTATTAAACACGGAATAGGCATAAAATTAAAGAATCAACGGTGTTTAACATCAGTACTCAAAAAGGTAAAATATGTTTATTAAATTTGTCCTTATATATAAAGATCAAAAATTTATACCCTAAATTTTCATTTTTTTCTGTCCGAACTGCTGAAATCACAGTTTGCTCAGGATTCATCTCTTCTGCAGGGGAATGTTGTTGGGCTCGTGATCACATAGCATTCACTTCCGATCGTTATCAGAATCGCGTCAAAAACTGACCACAAAAAACAAATAAATCACTCAGAATTAGCCAAAGGGTGGTCACAAAAAAAAAAAGAGGTTCGACAAGGCTAACACAAAGCAGCACAGGTTCATGTACTGTAGGTATGAAGCCCTGTGAACTCCACAGTCATAGTGTTTTCCTCATGTACTGCAAATTATAACTGGGCTGTAAAATAAAATAAAATGTTGGGCACATTTCTTTCATGATCTTTTCTTCAGTCTCCCAAAGGATGGGTATGGTTACAGAATACTGAGATACAATTTATTGTTAGGCATACACTTGTCTATACATTATGTATCTACAATAGTCTTTACTTTACAGTAACCTAGAACATGTGGTAAGCGGAACATTAACGTGCTGTGTTTTCAAGCACTAGTACGCAAGATCGTGTTCTTCACAGGCTTTTGTATTTTTGAGAAGCTTGGGCTACGCTGTTAGCATTTCTGGCGTTCACACGACTTGCAGGGGTTCTGAAACTAAGCAAAATGGGGACCTAGTCAAGGGGGGGGGGAAATTTATCCACTGCAGTCCTCTGGTCCCAGCAAGCATATAGATGCAACTCGGACTAGTACGTGTGGATTTTCCAGCTGGGATTTGCGGTAAGTTAGCATTACTCTGACTAGGAAATAGATTACGTATCTTTACACTCTTATTTTCCCCTTCGATCTGGCAAACGCCTTACCAGCTGGAATTGATATTTAAATTGTACTGTATTTAGGTAGGATTCTGGAGGTACGGTGACAAAACCACTACTATTATCGCAGGAAGTGCTTCTTATTAGTGTCGACGCTCATGACGGTTCTACCGGGACATAAGACCGTAGTAAATGACAGCAAAGAAATATCTCTGTTCTTCTCTCTTCATTGCGGCACGGCTCGGAAGCATATGCATCAACGTCTTAGCTACAGACCAAGAATGATGAGACTTACAAGGTTAACGCACGCGGGGGGCTCAAGCTGCAGTGCACCTTAGATCATGCGCTTGTGACGTCATAAAATCGTAGTACATTGAAAAGTAGCTATTTTACATTGTTTATTATAATTTCATTTTGGGTCTCCAGAGTGTCCTACATGTCCTACAATCTCTATACATTTAGAACAGAAATAATAGCTTTATTGCAGGATTGACCATATCTCGACTACTTGGCTATAAATTTCAGTGAAAATTTCACAGAAAGTTGAACTTATGATGCTTATAGGGTCTGTAAATTATCAAACGACTAATCGTGCGGCTTCTAGAATTTTTTTTGTCAATCTGACTAATTTCACTGAGAGGCGGTTATAGATTTTTGACTGAAAAAAACAAAACAAAATATTCACAATTTTATGTCACCAAAGGAGCAAAAATGAACATCACTAATGAGAAAACTGTATTAAACAAATCATTAATGAAAAGTTTACAATGACTAAAAAAAGTCTTTTTTGCCAACATGACCCCTATGACGTTTTACAACTTCAATAATCGTTGAATCCATGAAGCCAGTTAGTTTCTTCATTATAATTATGGCAGAAGGTGGAACTACCCTTCCTGCTGCAGCAACAGCATTCTGCAAGACAGATTTTGAGTTGTACTGCCTTCCACCTGCGTAAATTTCCTTTTTCAGATAATCCCAGAAGTTTTTAATTGGGTTTAGATTAGGTGACCATGGTGGCCAAACAATCGGTTTCTGTCCATGGAACCCCAAAGAAACCAGAAATGCTGTTGTAATACGGGCAGAGTAAGAAGGCGCTTCACCATGCATGAAAATCAAATTTCGAAGCAACGAAAGGGGTATGTCATCCACCCACGGGACCAAGGCGTCCTTTAACATGACACAATTAGATACAGATGTAATATTCACGCCTTCCGGTACTCTAACCGGACCTACAAGTCGATCCCCTTTGATAACAGCCCATATCATAACGCCACCCCCCGTTGTTGACGTTTCACGCGTTGATAGCACTTCCAGGTAGCACCCAACCCTTACTCCACCCATCAGGTTCAACAAGGGTGTTGCCCGGGTTTAGTAGGTGAAAAGAACATGATGCATGTTGATCTTCATTTATTTCTCTGCTCATTTTATTCTCAAAAGTTTGTGTCTTGGGGTCAGAGAAGGCAATTTCAGAGGGGATTTGACAGAAGTATCGGAGCGAAGGATGTAATTTCAGCCCTCAGGGGTATATTCTGGCAGGTCCTATCCCTGCCACAATATATTTGGGCATCACACACCCAAGGTTCCCGAGTGCCTCATCCGCAGGAGATGTTGCAGCTTGCCGCAGTTCCTGCTGACGAGGTTAGTTTTGCAAAGTTATTTAGGGTCTCTACTTTCCTCTTTTTGTCCCCTGAGCTGGGCTGTTGATCGAGATAGCCGACCTCGTACGCTGGTCATCTCTAGTCTCTCTCGTGTGGAAGAACACATAAGAGCCCGACCACTCGAGTGTCTTTTACTACACTTTGCGCCTTGTTTCCCTGCCCGTAGTAGTGCACGTGGCCACCACTCCTACTCAATATGCGGTATTTGAATACTACACGAGTAATTTCTCTGCTGCACGCCTGAGTTGCGGCTACCGAGGTTAAAAATATGTATAATAATGAGGATATAATTAATATCTTGTAGTTTGTAGGCACTTCAGGAAGCACAGCAGGCGTAAAATGGATTTACTTTGTTTGCCTGGGTCTTTTACTTTTCTCGTGTCTCTATCAGTAACAGTCCTTGAATACCCAGCATCTGATCGTTTTTTCCGTGGTGAAGGGTCCTTCAAAAATCATCTCACCGTGTCAATATGGCGTCCAATTTTTCAGACAACAACAATTGTAGAGGTGCCTTTAGCAGTTTCTTTGATAATAATTTCTTTCTCCTCGTTAGTTAGAGCTTTACCACGTCCCATTTTAGAAGAATATACAAGAAGCTATATTATTGTCGTTCACCTCAAAAAGAGAAAAATGCAAAGAGTTGTCTATCAGGAGACACAGCAAAATGCTTTATAAACTCAAAAGTGTGGCCATAGGACGTCACAATTTCCCTGCAAGTTTCATGAAAATTTGATCGCGCAAAAATGAGATATGGTCTATTTTGTGCTAAAAGTATTATTTCCGCTCTGAGTGTAGGTGCAGAAATATATGTATCAAAGTATCTACGAGCTTTTTTAGCTTCCTAAAGGATAAAATTTTGGAAGAACTTTGGTTAAAAGACTTGTTAAAGAGCAGATGAATTCAACCCGGCAAATGCCCGCATGTGTCAGAAGTACGTTTGGAGTAAACTTTATCGTCTTTAAAATGCAATAAATCAAGTGAGTTTTATCGAGAGTAATATGACATGCTGAAAATGGAATCATATGGTTGGAAACCTTAATGTTTTCGATTTATTCTTGTTTTCTACCAATGACCTGCTATCCTCTATAATTTCCCACCGCTGCAACAAAAAATGGTTCGGATGCGAATGATTAAACGCCAAAATTAAAGAGCTTATTACAAGATTTTTATAGAAAACATCAAAGCATCGGAGAAACAAATTTCTTGCTTTCCTGCGAAGAAATATTAAAGCAAAAGTCTTTACATAATGCAGAGAAGCCATACAATTGCTCGGTAAAATTAGAAGAAAACATCAGGTAGTATACGCTGCGTGCGTTACAGCAGCATAGCACTAGTGTGGCGTCTGACTCGCGTTAACTAACTTGCAAAATATTATCTAACCGTATTCCCCACACCAAAACTGTCTTACGGAACGATGTTGTTGGAACTAGTGAATGTTAAATCCATAATTTTTTCTAATGATGGTGTAGTTTTTATGAATGTGAGAGGAGGATCTGTTAACGACGTGTACGCGACGGCCCAGCTTAGGTCCATATTTTACAGACACTCTCCGAAGTAACAATGATAATATACGTTAATCCTTCAGAAAGCAAATAAAAATTTGTAGAGGCTTTGATATATATTTCTATGCAACTCTAAAAATTGGAGGACATATGTAGGACTAGGACACTCTAAAGGCCCAATTGAAGTGATGAAGATACAATGTAAATAACTACTTAATAACGTATTACGATTTTATGACGTCACAAGCGCATTACCCATGGTGCACTGCAGCTTGGGTCCTCCGCGTGCGTTAACCTTGTAAGTCTCATCATCCTTGGGTACAGACAGTCAGGCATTGCGACAAAAAAAAAAAAATAATAATAATAAGGCTCACTGCATCGAATCCATCGCAAATAAATCAAGTCACCGCATAATCTAGGCTACGGGACCGCTACTTCCGTTGCAACAAAAATTTAGTAACACTGAAAATCTAAAAATTTACATTATGCTCAGCATTCTCGGTATCGTCAGCTGCAGAGAACCTAAGCTGAAGAGGAATTAAAGAGAATTATTGATAATACAGAACCGGAGAAGCTGCTCAATAAATGGAAAAATGTACCCTGCGGAAGAAGTGAAGATGCAAAATCATCCGCAGAAACAAGTGTTAAAGAAAAGATTTGTACAGAAGAGGCTCACAACTCGACTCCCTCAAAACTCGTTCCTTCAAAGCCCGAACAAGCAGACCACCTCAAAACTTGAACACTTCCCTCATTTCACGGTCTCTATTTTAAGTAGGTATATTGTAGGATACTCCCAGACCGATTTTGTTGGTAATATGATTGTTATTTTTGTCATTCTATATTAGCACTTTAATATACTTTTTTTACAATTAGATCCCAGAAATGCTGGGTTCTTGTTAAAGAAGCTCTTGTTACAGATAAATCAGGGAACGCTGTGTTCTTTTTTAAGAACCTTTAGTCGAATAAAAAATGGGTCTATATATAAGTTACCAGTTTAACCATTTTTAAATTTGCTACTGTTCAATCGGAACCCTATTCGTTTTAATTTTCACTCATCCTTTCTATATTAAATTTGGAACTTGCAACACGAACTGAACAGCTGGTGGTGACGTTTACTGTTGCTGTGAACTATACCAATATTTTCTACATAATACCTTTATATATAACGACACATGCAATACAGACCTCGAAATACGTTCCTACTTCATAACGCGTCGGTCCGCTTTAATTCGAGTTCTGAGGTCCGCCTGTATTCAAAAGATTGCCCATCATTTACCGTGGAGGAACCACCTGATGATGAAGTAATTTTAGCGACCTGGATATGAGTGCTAAAATACAGCACTATCTACGACTCGTTATAGAAACTGATATTAGCGAATCAGTCCTGAAAGTGGTTTAGCTTCTTTCGCTAATCGTGTGTTTTAATGTCAACGATCGACGGACTAAACGAGATTCTGAGCTCCTCTGAGATCGAGCCTACCCCAAGTGGTCTCACAGTCCTGCTTATGTAATCTGGAATAACATGTTTTCTAAATTACCTTGGCACCTCAAACATAAGCCAGTATATTTATGATGACGCAAGGAATCTATTTACAAACTAGAGCACTCCGAGAGCGCATGCCTCCGCTAAGCAAAGCAACGTTAACGAAAATTTCAAAAGTTCTGAAACTACGATTTTCTCTCTTTCAGCACCAAAATTTGGTCATTACCTGCTTTTTTAACTCAATCATTATCAATTGTGATTTAGCTGATATAAATTTTTCAATCTTTATTGATACCGATAGACACGTTCCCTGTGTTCTATTGGTTAGGTATGCCTTCTCTTTAAGTGTCGTTTTTCTTCTGCTACTTTTTTTTTGGCCCTCCTCATCAGCCGACGTAGGCCGCTTCGGTGTTCAGTATAGGTGCGGGAGGCTACGGAGAGCGTACTGCTTTGTGGTCCCTGTCCAGACTTGCGCAAAATATATCAATTAATGATGGAGGGTCTTTTCTATTATTCCGTCAGCTGGAGAAAATCAAATGTATCTGCAGCATTAATTAAGTAGGAGCTACTATAGTTGATTCATGAAACTAGGACTATATGCGCTATTTTTATTATTATGATTATTAAAAAAACTTCACGCCCGAGCCGCCACGGACAGGCAGTACAACCCAAATGAAGCTGTTTGCGACACCGGGAAGCCCAAATCGCTTCTAAAGAAAATCCAGCAAATGTCATTAACAGCTGACTTAAACGCCTGCAGGCTAACAAGACCAAAAACCGATGCCGGCAATGCATTCCATACCCCAACTGACCAAGACACAATGCACCGACTGAACTGACGAGTTCTGCGTCTAACACTCTCCAAAGTGAGAGAGTACGCTTCAACCGCAGCACGTGTAATCTTCTTTGAGACCTTGACGGCTGGGACAGAAGAATACAACCAATGTTTTTCATTGTGGTAAACCTTACCAAACATATAGAGTCCAGCCACCTCTCTCTTATGGGACAGATTCGCCAAATTATTTTCGGCGCACAGCCTACTGGCTGAATTAACAAGTCGGTCCAGCAGACGCACGTGACTGTCAGCAGCTGAAGCCTAGATCGGTGAGCAATACTCCAACACAGGCAGTAAGAAAGCATGAAACATCTGCGGGTAACCTCACTGTCACCAAACACAGAATTCACCTTACGCAGGAGCCTAATCTTACTGGAAGCACGTGACACCAGTCGCCTAATATGCGCCTCAAAGATAAGCTTCTTATCAATGACAAGCTTCTTATGAAAGAAAACACTGAAAATCTTCTAGGAGCTAGACTCCTGAAACAAAGTGTCATCTATCTTCAGATGAGGGATGCTGCGATAAAGGTGTCCGAGACCGACTGACAATCATAGATTTGGTCTTACTGGTATTCATCTTCATGCTCCAGGCCGAGCACAATGCACTAATGTGCGCCAAATCCCTATTCAGAGACTTGGCGATATCATTATGCATGCTATGGGCATTTATCACTGCTATCAAAGTGGAATCATCGGCATAGTTGATCATTGTATTCTCTAGTGAAGAGAGTATATCACTCATATATAGAACGAACAGCAGTGGATCAAGTACGCTACCCTGAGGGACGCCAGACTCCACTGCGACTGAGACACTCAAAACGCTTCAACAGACAGACTCTGCGTTCGCTCAGAAAAAATGATTGAAAGAACCCTACCACCCACACCAAACGACTCAAACCTGTTCAATAGACTCCTGTGGTTGACCCTCTCAAATGCCGCACTGCAGTCCAACTGTACAAGGCGTGCCTCAGACCCACAATCCAGCCCAGTATGCAAATGGTGTGACACCGATAACAGTGCGTCACAATAGCCCAAACCAGTTCTGCATGTAAACTGACCAGCAGGCAACAAACCTGTAGCCTCAGCAAAACGTCCAAGCTTAGAAGCGACAAATTTCTTCGACAAAATGGGCGTCAGCGTCATAGGTCGGTAGTGGGCGACATGGGGCGACACTGGACCCTTGAGAATAGAAACAACATTCCCAGTAGAAAGACAACGGGGAAAATTCCCTTGCCTTAGCTTAGCCTTCTTGGACCAAAGACAAAATTTCGAGTGCTAACAGAAAATACAAATAAACGTGACGCATGCAAATGCGGTAAATTATTTATCATCTTAATTCACTCTTCAAGGGAAATGACACGAGCGAAGATTTTAAAGGACATCATGGTGCCTTTTCATGCAGCGAACTGACGCTAGCAAACAATCTTCAAGAAGAAATACGTACTAACATTATACGTGCGATTTAATTCTCGGTTTGAAGAATCAAATTCTTCAAAAGTGTCTTCCTTAGTCAGAATACATAACTCAAACTCAACCCATAAGCAGTTCCTACGATGCGTTTTAAACGTACAAGTCGACAATCAGATCGCGTATGTACTACAGCCCTAACTGCTGACGCGCTATATAGGCTAGAGCAGAACATTAAAATCCTACACAGTATATATAACGCTTGATAGCTTCATATCTCCTTCTTAATTTGCTTTTAGATTGCATTTTACGTTAAAACATAAATAGGATCACCCCCCTCGAGAAAAGTACGGAATTATTCACTAAAATTCACGACAAAGAAATAAACGTACACTATATAATAATGCTATGGAATCCAACTGAAAATTCTCAATTGTAGTAACTGTATCTATCTATTATCTATATCTAGATATCTATCAATCTATCTATATTATACTAAAAGTCTGTGAACCGGTCTTGCTTGCTTGTTTATTTACTTGTGTCTTGCTTGTTTATTTGTGTCTTGCTTGTGATCTTGTTTGACACATCTTCTTCACTTTTAGATA
>LQNS02278174.1:30457132-30475374 GCA_001587735.2 Parhyale hawaiensis | reverse complement strand
AAGAAAATTAGGAAGCAAATAAGAGAAGAGGAGATTCCGCACCGGCCTAGAGGCATTAGGCAAACGTATAGGTTATTGCGTGAATTCTTCACGCACGGGTCCACTAGTTATCAAAGAAACTGCTAAAGGCACCTCTCCTGATGTTATAAGGACGTCATATGGACACAGTGACAAGATTCTTGAAGAAGCCTCCACCACGGGAAAAAAACATCAGTTGCTGGGCATTCAAGGACTGTTACTGATAGAGACATGAGAAATGTGGTTTGTCAGCTACGTAAAAAATCCGGGAAAACAAGTAAATCCATTTTTATGGCTGCTGGGCTTCCTGAAGTGCCTAAAACCACAAAGAATGGCATCCTTTGCTCCATTCCTTCTGTCAAATTCCCTCTGAAATTGTCTCCTCTGACCCCAAGACATAAAATTTTGAGGGCGGTATGGGCAGAGAAATGCATGAAGATCAACATGAAAGCTTTTTCACCGAGGAAACCCGGGCAACCCTTGATGGACCTGATGGGTAGAGTAAGTGCTGGGTGCTACCTGGAGGTGAGTGTCATCAACGTGTAAAACGTCAACACCAGGGTGGTGGTGTTATGATATGAGCTGGTATCATAGGGCATCGACTTGTAGGTGCGGTTAGAGTGACTGATGACGTGAAAATTACATCTGCATTGTGACATGTTAAATGACGTCTTGGTCCCATGGCTGGATTACATACCCCTTTCGTTGCTTCGAAATTTGATTTTCATGCATAAAATGCGCCTTCTCTCTCTGTCCGTACTACCACACCATTTCTGGCCTCTTTGGGGTTCCATGGAAAGAAATATATCGTTTAGCCACCGGGCTCACCTGATCTAAGCCCAATTGAAAACTTCGGGGCGTCTCTGGAAAGGGAAATTTACGCAGATGGAAGGAAGTGCAGCTGAACATCTGTCTTGTGGGATGCTGTTGCTGCAGCAACAGCAAGGGCAGTTCTACCTTCTGCAATAAAGAAACTAACTGACTGCATGGATTCAAGAATTACTGAAGTTATTAAACGTCATATGAGTCATGTTCCAAATAAAACTTTTTTCAGTCATTGTAAGCTTTCGATTAAGGATTTCTTGTTTAATACATAGTTTTCTCATTAGTGTTGTTCATTTTTGCTCCTTTGGTGATATAAAACTGTGAACATTTATTTTAGTCAAAACGCTATAACCGCCGCTCAGAGAAATTAGTAAAATTTACAAAAAAATACAATTCTTCTAGAACCATCACGATTAGTGGTTTGAAAACTTACAGACAATATAACCATCAATTGTTTAGCTTTCTATGAAATTTTTACTGAAATTTATAGCCAAATAGTCGAGATGTGGTCAATTCTGCGATAATGCTATTATTTCTGTTCTAAGTTCATTGGTACTTTTCAACCTGAGGAGGACACATCGTTTGACCCAGCGGTGATACTGTAGAGTGGATGATAAGTCCAGTCGGTGACAAATTATATGACTTGTTTCGCAGCTGGGGGAATCAATTTTGTTGCTCACCGTTGGATGCTTTGATGTTGTCGCATTCTTTGCACTGATGTGGCGACCAGAATTGAAGAGAAAATTCTAAATGTTGGCACACTAGCGCTCTGTAGATGGGAATTACATCCTAGGACATTCCTGGTAATGAATCCCTGTATTCTGTTTGGTATTTTTACACTACTGTTAACTTGCTGACTGCTGTAGTTTGCTTGTATGAGTAATTCCCACGCCACGTTGTTGAGAACAGTTGCTAATTCTGTCCAGTTCGATTATTATACCAACTATGTGTTGAGGTAAGGTACTCGGACTGTGACATAAAAACCATCCTGGAATTCATACAATGGAGCCTATTACCCGTTCTCTAGTCTGGTATCTGAAGATAGATTGTGAATAGAGCGCATATTGTTAAGACATGAGCTCTTTGTCAGCGTAACTCCGCACGAACGCGTCAAATAGCTGAACCAAACGACTTTTTTCAAAAAATTGAAAGGGAGTCGTTTACACTTGATCATTTCAGTACAGAGAATAAAGTATTTCTCGTTGTAAATGAAGTATTTACTGAGTACATCGAAGATGGAATAACCGTCAGCCTCCAGTGCAGATATTATTGCTGTATTGCGTACAATATGTAGCATAAGTACATACATGGCATACGGAACTCGATAGCATTAGGCAATGATACTAGCTTTATTTAATTTTTATGAGTTCTAAACTTTTCTTTCTACCAATGTCATCTGTTGTATGATCGCCATCAAAATGTCTACTCTTGAATGACAAAGCTCAACACCATCATTAATAATGAACAAGTTGGTTAAGCCTACCTTGCGTAGGCGATTAGTGAACTTCATTCTGTATAATCGAAATAGTCCCTATGATACTACTGGTGTTGCTCCGTTTGCATGTCTTATAATGGCACACGTACTATACATTACTGTTCAGGAGCGTTCTTAATGCATTGTATGCTATTTAGGAAAGAGCCTGAAATTGTTTATACTTCTACCTATGACGTTGGTGATGATATTTTTCAGCAGAATTTATGAGAAGGCTGCAGTGACTTGAAGTTGTAGTAAGAAATAAACTAGGAGTCAATCCCTATGAAATATACGTGTAATATACTAATAGAACCTTGAACTGACACTTGAAGCAGCTGTTGCCTCGTACGTAAAATATATAATGAAAGATCATATATAAATGATCAAGCGGCCATTTTGGAAGTTCTTCCATATTCTTTCTATACTTGAAGCACAAATTCGAACATTGATAACTTAGTTCTTACGTTGATCAGAACCGCTATACAATCGAACTCGAGTTCCCCAACTCTTCGACTCTCATTGCGAATAAGAAAATAAGTCTCAAAGTACCAGTGTCAACCTTGACTGTTAGTGCAAGCTAAGGAGAAGGGTGTGTTACGCATGTATTTCGCATATGCTACATTTCATAAGAATCTCAACATGTATGAAAAGTTGAATGCTTTGCTACCTTCATCTTTATTCAAGTAAAACAAAATGTATGCACAGGCGCTTCAAGGTCAAAACAGAAAGTATGCACAGGCGCTTGAAGATCATAACAGAAAGTATGCACAGGCGCTTGAAGGTCAAAACAGAACGTATGCACAGGCGCTTGAAGATCAAAAATGGATTAGTAGATCACTAAGATCAAGGCTGGAAGGCTCTCGACTCATAGGTTCGCAGTCTCGCCGGTCTCATAAACAATCTATTGGAAGATCTTTCACGACTCGAGCTCATGTCGAATTTCCAAATCGTTAACTGTCCTGGAAGTGCCCACTGGTTTGCAAAGTGTGCGTGGAGGATTGCGGTTTATAAAAGCTAGTGTTTAGAAAGTATCAACGGCATTAAATGTGTCGACACTGAACCCTACTTGTCTATTCCCTGGAGCATAACTGTATGAAATCTTCATTTTTAAGTAGCAATGCCTTAACTGCCTACCACCTATTCTCATCAGTAATGCATCATAAGCTGTAGCATAGACCACACCATACATTGACTGGACGCTGAAATAGAGCCTCTCGCAATTGGGCCTGGAAGCTGATTTACGTAAGTGTTAATAAAATGAGTTCTAATAATCACAGAGATCTCAAATAGAGATTAATTTCTTCATCATACCGTAAGGAATGTGTTGCAGAGCACGGAATCTAAATTCACAATCATATATCTTCAGTAGGCGTTATACATCATACTTTTGGACGCCAAGAAAAATTGAAAATTCATCATAATTTCTAGGAATATTAAAATTTACTAGAGAAAATTGGCTCATAGATACTAAACGTAATGTACTTTAATGTCACATTCAGTTGAGTTATTTCCAATGACTGACTTAAAGCAATAACCTCATAAATTGATGTATGTAGAGCTTTTGATAGACCTCATCCCTATATAGCGGCAAAAAAAGTAGGTTAAGAAAACCAGTAGTGATACTTCATTGGTACCTACCAATGAACTAAAAATACAAGTTTAACAATGAGATAAAGATACCAAGACAGCCGGTAAATGATATTGAAGCAGCTTTTTATGGCTGATACAACCCTTCATTACTGGAACCATCTAAAGCTGCACATGGTGATTGTCAATATCGGTTCATATAACTGCATAAGTATATTACACCACTATGTGGTTGCCTACGTTACAATGATCATTTCATGGTTTCCTATGTTGTATCATTTTTTTGGTTGCCTTAGTTGAAACACGTCATGGTTGCCGGAGTTAAATCACTTCACAGTGGCCTACATTACATCATTTCAGGGTGGCCAGTGATATATCACTCAACAAAGCTACATCAATGCAATATCACTTCACGGCTGTCAATACTGAATCCCCTCACTGCTGTCACTACTACATCACTTCATGGCAGCTGTTCGCTCCGACGTGCCCTGCCTTTACGCGGTGGACGGACCCCATCTGGACTGCGCGGCCGCCGCCGATAGACCAAGGGGACTACCTGCTGTTCGGTGCTGGACTGCACCCGGATGGATCAAACAGGGCACAACCCCTCCATCGAGGAGTCCTTCCTTGCCTCTCCTGCCTCCTCTCTCTTTTGCTCTGCTTTGCTATCCCTATCTCGCCGGGGCTCTTCCCGCAGGCCTGGAGATGCCCCTCCTAACTTAGCCAGCATCTCCTCTACTGTGCTTGTTTCTTTGCTCCTCCTTTGTGGTGACGTGCACCCCAATCCGGGTCCGTGGCCTTGTGCCGTTTACTCATCCGAGGTTCCCAGAGGGTGGGCGTTTCTCTGTGCCCGCTGTAGCCGCTGGGTACACAAGTGCTGCTCGGGGATAATCCCCAGACTGGCATGCCCAGTTTGTACCTCGGGTCAGCCGACCACTTCGACGGACACAGAGCCTCTGCCACCGAATCCATCTTAGGTGTGGGCGGACTAGTTCGCCTCTTGCAGCTTAATTACAATGGCCTTCGCCACTTCAGGAGCGAATTAGACGACTTCCTCACCAGGGAGCAGATCCTGGTCGCGACTATTCAAGAGACAAAGCTTACCAGCGAAGTTTCCTTGCCACTCTTCTAGAATTACAACCTAATCAGTACAGAACACCCACGCGGAGGGCGTGGGGGAGGTTTGGCTCTGCTGGCTCTGTATTCCGTCCCTTATAAAAAATATGACACTTCTGGCCTGTTTCCCAGTGACGCCACCGTGGAACATTAGGGTATCAGACTCCTCCTAGACAAACTCCCTTGTTATTAACATTTACATTCTCCCACTACATCGTGCCCTCCAAATCAAAAGACCGACTTCTCATCTAACTTTACCGTCGAGGATATCATTCTTGCCGATATGAATGCTCTTCACCCCGGCTGGTATTCCCCCACGGACTGTAGTCGGGCTATGGCCAGGGGAGATGACCTCTTTGAAGCACTCTGCGCCTCCCCCTAATGTTTGCTGAATGAACACACTCCCACGCGGCTACCCTCGAATTGGATGCTCGTCTTCTCCCAAATTATCAATCATAATTATCTACCCATCTAGTTCCTTCGGCCACGTGGTCAACTTGCATTAAACTTAGTCCTGACCACCTACCTATCACGATCTCCCTAGACCACCTCTCACCCCTCCCCTTATTCCCCGGAAAACGCTCAACAACTATAAGAAGTCCGATAGTGAGAGTTTCACGGAGCTAGCCGAACAAGCCCTCCAGGAACTGCCACTCCCCTCCTCCTGCGCGCAGGGTGAGAAATCCTTTAGAAGTATTCTTCTCAAGGCGTCAAAGCGCGGCATCCCGGCAGGTTACCGGCGATCTTTCAATCCTGCCCTTTCGAACGAGGCCAGGGCACTGATTCGGAAGCGTAATCAGCTCCAAACTCGAGACCCCAACCACACAACCTTCCAGATCTTGAAGGTCGCACCACAAATGCCTTGCCGCCAGTACCAGGAAGGTATGGATCGTCACAGTCGAACGGTGCGATCATAGATCTCACTCCTCCCGACTGTGGAATCTTCTTCGTAGCTTATTGGGTAAACGTAAGTCTACCGCCCCTAACCAACCCATCACCTTCGATGGCACTCGGGTGTCACCTGCCCGTGAAGTAGCCACCGGCCTTTGCAAATAATTCATGGGCACACACACGTCCGCTCCTGGACCGGGAGCTCAAAAAAAGAATTCTAATTCTAAAGAGAAGAATTCGTAAGCTGCCTCTGGACCATGATCAGGAATTCTTTACTCCTCAACAAGCAGATGCCTCCATCCGTGCCTCAAGTAATTCCTCAGCCGGGGGCCCTGATGGACTGACACCGCTACACATCAAGCATCTTGGCCCCCACAGCCTCCTATTCCTGACCACACTCTTTAATCTCTCCCTGGCGCATGCAAACCTGCCGAGCATATGGAAAGCAGCCAACATTATCTCCATTCCTAAACCTAGCAAGCCACTCTCCGACAGTAAATCCTACTGTCCGATATCCTTGCTTTGTCCGGCGGTAATGATCCTGGAGCGCTTTCTCCTTCCGCTTCTTGCGCCATTTTTAGTAGTGTCAAACTCCCAACATGGGTTCCGCTCTATGCGATCAACCACTTCTGCATTCTACCCTTAGTCCAGCACATTGTACAAGGGTTCAACCAATATCAGCACCCCACCCGGTCGATAGCCTTAACAGTGGACTTCTCCAAGGCCTTTGATACGGTCTCCCACCACCACCTGCCAACCAAGATCTGGCGATCAGGCCCACCTAATAAATGCATTAGGTGAATCTCTGCCTACCTACGTGGGCGCCGAACCTCCTGCCTATGGGTTGGTACAAGGTCGCCTTTCTGACGCGTGCACGCAGGAGTTTTCCAGGGTTTGGTGATCTCTGCACTCCTCTTTAACGACTATGTCAACGACTTCCCCCCAGGTTGGTAACGTTACCTCTTCTTACGCAGACGACTTTACCGTCCTATCCTCGGATACTCGCGTTCCGGAGGCAGCGATGAGCCTATCACGCCATGCCTCGACAATCGAGAAGTAGGTCGGAGAGAGAGCCTTGGCCGTCTCCCTCTCCAAGACCCTTTCCACAGTGTTTAAGTCAGACTATCACCAATATAGGACGGACCCAGCAATCAAGATGGGTGAGTCGGACCTCACCCTAGAGTGCAACCCGAAAATCTTGGGCCTAGTGTTTGACCCCCACCTTTCTTTTACTGCTCACGCGAAGCATGTTCGTGACAGATGTTGCTCCCGCCTGCGGATTCTTGCTGCGCTGACCAGCGCAAGGTGAGGACAATAAAAAGAGACTTTACTACTGACCTATCGGACCCTCATCAGAAGCGTCTGCTTTACGCTACCCGGTTTGGTTTCCTAATGTCTCAAGAACCGCCGTGAGTAAGCTGCAGGCAGTACAGAACGCAGACATGCGCATAGTCAACGGATTCCACATTATGGCTTCGTCGCATCACGTCCACCAAGAGACCTAGACCCTACCAGTTGGCCACAGTCTAGGGTTGCCGTCAAAACAGTATCTCCTCAGTGCATCGCAGGTACATCATCCTGCCCACGGCACTATCACGGCCCCTTCTGGCCCTCGTCGTGTTCGGCACGCTCTCCAATCAAAGTTTGAAACAAACATGGCTCTCCTTCTTACAGACGGGATTCTCCTTCCCGTTCAGTACCGCAATGCCCTGTGTGCATTACACGCATCCGCTGTTACAACTGCAGAAGCTGTATATTCCCCTAGCAGGATTTTGGGCTATCAATGCCCTCCTCTCTGTGCGGAGGAGTCTCTACTCCCCAGATCTTTCCGAACTACCCTCTCCCAGCTACGCTCTAGCCAGTGCTCGGTTTTAGCGAATTATAAGTTCCGAGTGGGACGGATCGCTGATCCCTCCTGTCAACTGTGTGGACAGGGCGAAAGTCTGTTAACCACCTTTCCTCGTGTTTTAGTCACCCGACTGATCTTTCGGTGAGCAGTCTCTGGCAAGACCTGCTTGGGGTTGCACGTTTCTTCGCTCCTCTCCCTCTCTTCAACTTTCTCCCCTTCTGCCTAGGTTCCTCCGGAGTCTCCTCCCCAAGCTGTCAATGGTGGACTCTGAAGATAACAACCAACAACAACAACATGGCAGCCAGTGCTTCATCATTCAGATCACTTCACGGCAGACAATGCTATATCACTCCACTGCTGCCAATGCAATATCACTTCACTGCTTCCAATGCTAGACCATTTCCTGGCGGCCCGTGCTTCATCACTTTACTGCTGGCCAGGCTCCATCAATTTATGGCTGAAAGCTGCTCTAACTCACCTTTTAGCTCTGCAGTCTGTTCTAATTTTCTCGCTTAGCTCATATAGCTACCTAATAAATTTCATTAACATTTTCATTAGCTTTTACTTGGCATTTCATTACAAATCGAACAAGCCATTACTTTGAGAAGCTTCTGTTCTACAAAATGAAACGGTTTATTTCAATAACTATTGCGAAATAAGTTTACTACAAATATCACAGGATGACATAAACGGTTGCTTTACATAATTAGTCTTCAAGCCTTAATATTTTCGTAAACTTGTTGCTCGCAGAAGTTTTAGAAGTATGAAGAGGTTTGCCAGTCATTGCTGAATGTGAAAGAATTATTTATTAAGTAAATAAAGAAGATGATATAACTCGTCGCTGTCTTTATCGCTCTGCACTTATAGCCTGACCAACTTCATACTCAGCACCAAAACATAAAGCATAACAACTGAATGAAAAGCGCGGACTTTAAATATAACAAACACCATCATTACTTCGTACCTGATTTGAATTTTTCAGTAGATGAACCATCTGCCTGAGCGAGTCAACTCCTTGAGATCTAAATTTTGACTCGAGATATCGCATGAATTTAAATTGTTTTCTTAGCTTCTTATCCTAGAGATGTGCCGTACCTTCGGATATCGTAGGTTTTGTATCGAAAATCGCTGCCATTTTGCATGTCTGTTGAAATGAAATTTACGGAATCTAAACTAGAAAAACACTCCGAGAGTGCAAAATTCTGCCAAAGGGGGTAATATTGTTAAAAAATTCGGGCACGAAATGAGCATTTTTCTTTTATTAACCACAAAAACTTAGTCATTTGTGTCTATTGACTTTAATAACAGTTGCTGCTATTTTTCTGAAGATCCATCGGTAACTTTTTGAGTATGTTCTGACAACACTAAGACAAACATATAGTTAGGCAAACACACAAACGGACGAACCGATCATCACCAAACTTGGTCGTTTAATTGCGTCTTTTGATATTTCTAATAAGTGCTGAAACTTTCCTAAGTATCCTTCCGCAACTTTTTTGAGTTTTATTCTCACAGATGTAAATCCGAAAAGATCAGCGGGCTGATATATGATCGACCCTCAAAAAAATATTGTCAGTTGCTCAAGGTAACTTACGAGGAAGAAAATGCAGTGAAACAAACAAACGCTTTGATGGCTCTTCACCAAAAGTTAATAAATTATTCCTCATAACATACAATGCCAAGACATCTGTATTTTCACAACTCTATTTTTTATGTATTTTATAAAAATTAGGGACTGCTTTACGATAATTAATACAGGAAATTTATAAAACATATATATTTATATATATATAATACAGGTTGGGTTTGGTGTTGGCAGAGGCACTCGGCCATAGCCCCAGCGCATACCCTCACTGGTAACCAGTTCAGCCTTCCAGCCAATCAGCGACCGCCGTCGCCCTCGACACCGCTCCTTAGCTTATGAATAGAGGTAGCATCCTGCTTGACATTAGTCCTNCGCAGCATAATGTACCAAGATCACAGCTTCGCTCAACTCATCCACCTCACCAGCAGTCAAGACACCATCGCCAAGATCCGCGAACTAGAGAAACTCAATAAAAGAATTGTCAATCACAAATACGGCGTATTGTTTAACCAAACCTGTATAACTGAAGGGCTGCTCCCTAACTATTCATATATATAATAGAATATATGAACAGAACAGTCAAATGTGCACTAATAACAAGAAAATTTATCACAAGCAAAAGTAGTGAGCAACAAAAGTATTTGACCAAAAAAATTATGACGTTAGTACTTGGTGGCGTGACCTTTATTGGCAATAACAGCATGGAGACGATAGTTATAGCTGGAAATTAACTTTTCACATTCACTTGATGGTATTTTTTCCATTCTTCCATGCAGATAACCTTTAATTCAGTAAGGTTTTTGGGACACCGTTTGTGGACACCAGACTTAAAAAGACGCTACAAATTTTCCATTGGATTAAGGTCCGGTGATTGGCTAGGCCATGGAGGAACATTTATTTTCTTCTTTTGAAACCATTCTTTCGTTAAATTCGCGGTATGATTCCGGTCGTTGTTTTGTTGGAAGGTCCACCAGCGCCGCCCGTAGAATTTTTTGGCACTTGGAAGCATCTTCTTCTCTAATATCTCGCTGTAAATGAAATTATCCATCTTGCCATTAATGATATGAAGATCCCCAACACCATGGGCAGTAAAGCAACCCCACACCATGATGCTGCTCTCTCCATGCTTCACGGTGGGGATGGTGTTCTTGGGGTCATCGGCAGTACCACGTTTACTCCATACATGCAGAGTTTCGTTTTGGCCAAAAAGTTCTATTTTAATTTCATCAGACCATATAATCCCTTCTCAAAACTCACTTCCTTTGTCCAGGTGGTCTTTAGCAAATGTTAAGCTACTCTCGACATGTTTTGCAGTAAGAAAAGGAGTTTTGCGAGGAGTGTAAGAATGAATGCCTAACAATAGTTTTATTGCTGACATACAATCCCTGAGACGCCAGTTCACTCTGAAGGTCAGCACGAGTTGTCATGGGGTCATTAGTCACTTTTCGTAGCATGTAGCGCTGAGGACGACCAATGATCTTACGCGGAGCCCCAGCTCTTGGCAAGTTGGATACCGCCCCAGTCACTTCATGCTTGTAGGCTATTGCTCCAACCGATGAAAAAGGTACATTGACACGTTCTGCTATTACTCTATAAGTTAATACCTCACTACGAAGTTGAATTATCCGTTTACGAGTAGCTTCAGGGATTTCTTTAACTTTGAGCATTTTAGTGAGAGTGTGCACGACTTCAACGAGGTTTAAAGAGGTAATGATTGCGCCGGCTGTGGTTTGTTTACATTGTATTTATTTCGAGACTTTTCGTGAAAGTTCTAGAATAATTTTCAAACTAATTTATTCTAAATTATACTATTAAATATCAAAAATTACGCATCATATTTATTTTGGTCAAATACTTTGTCCCTCATTACTTTTACTTGTGTTAAATTTTCTTGTTATAAGTGCACATTTGACTGTTCTGTTTAAATATTCTATTATGTATATGTTATATAAACTTCCTGTAATGATGTCCCTAATTTTTTTAAAATGCATAAAAAATAGAGTTGTGCAAATACTTAGGTATAGGCACTGTACTCAACATTCCCTGAAAATTTCATGAATGACCGTCCATAACTTTTTTTTTTTTTTGGTGAGAGACAGACTGATAAAGATCCGTTCATAACTTTTTGATTTTGTTTTTGTAAACATACAAATGGATGAACAGATTATCACCAAAATTTGATCATCTGTTCTTCGTATCTCATCTAATAGTTCATGTAAATATAATGCAGTTTCATTCATAGCTTTTTGAGTTATGTTGCCAAGAAATAACACATAAACAAACAAAAGGCTGAACGGATCTTCGGTGAACGTTAATTATCCATTCACATTGACATACATAGCAGTACCTGCAAATTTCATGAAAATCATTTTATAAAGTTCTGATTGATGTGTTGACTGTCAGACGTACCAACAGCTAGACAGGCAAATGCCGACCAACAAACACATCATCTCTTTGGCGGAGATAAAAATAAAGCGGCGGCTATACAAAGTTGAAACGCTGAAAACTGCGGGGTTCAGATCAAGTAACAGAGCATTTTTGCAACCTTGGATTTGCCTGCAAGCTGGGGCTGTTACATGGCACCGACCACTCCAGTGAGAGCTTGTAAATGCTAATGCATGACGGCCACAGCGACTCCTCATCGCTTGGGCTGCTTGTTGACATGCTGCTGGCAATCGCTTGCTATTGGCTGTGGTTATACTGGTCAGTTACGTCAAGCGCTTTTCATAACGATAATAACATAGCCATAATTTCTTCTTAGAAAACATTACGCTTCTAATGAAAAATTTGTAAGATTTTAGTTCCTAAATCTTGATTTCTGCTTACAACAGCAGATTCACGCCTGTTCCTGTTGAACGAAAATTTTGGCAAAGGATTGGGTGGAGCTATCACGACACCGTCGCATGGTCCTTGACGGCTGGCTCACGCATCTGCAGAAGCGGCCCACACCAAACGCATAAAAATCTAAAAATTTGCACTAAAAACGAAAAATACTAAAAATATACGAGAAGCTTTTAAATTTTCGCTTTTCTGTCTTTTTATATCCTGGCCATACATTATTTTCGTTAGGACTTGCTGTGTCTGCGAGTGGTTGTCCTCCACCCATGAATGGGCTCTTTCTTTTAACTTTAAAACTGCACTCCAAGCACATACATAGACTGCTTCATCCTCTATTCCATGGGTCCCAACGTTTTTGCCCTCGAGCCCTAGAAGCCAGAAGGCTGAAACCACACTGCTCTTTGAAATCAGCAGCTTGTTTGCATTTGATTTTCAGTACAGGAGAGGGCAACAATTAAATGCGTTAAGGGAAGTCTACAATATAATAAAAACCGACGTGTATTTATCTGGTTGTTTATTTATCTTTTTATTATCGGAAATTAGCCCAGGCTGGACGCTGGCCATGGTCATCCTGTCAAACTTCATTAAAAACTGCTAGGTAGAAATAGGCAAGGCTACAGATGATGGCAAACGTATCCTAATCAGCTACAGTTGAAATTTCAACAATGAAGATATTGAAGGCTTAGTCTGATTTGTAATAGTATTGCCTCTTTCATGTATCGAATCTACGGCAAAATATAGGGAGACCTGAATGCACTTCTTGTATTGCCGAAGTTTAAATCTCAGCATTCATATCTGAAGCTTCCATTAACACTCTCATGCATCTTGATCCTTAGTTTCTTCTCACAGATAATTCCGTTACATTAGCAGCTATTCTTCCAACTTTGATACAATTGTCGACGAAACAGCTTTCAATAACAAAAAAAAAAATCGGACAAATATAACATCCTAGGGTACCAATGATACCAAATCGAATCAATTATTTTCAGTTATGCTGAACTAACTGAAAACTAATTAACTTTTTCCATGTTTCGAGACAGAAAATAAGAGTGTCGATGTTCAGCAGTTATGAAGCCGTGAACCCTCATCCGCATGATCTTTAAAGTTGGCAGTTGAATGAAGGAAAGTCGGACCCGTGGAAATTCCACGGTTAGTTATTGTTCTCACTGTATTAAACATAGCAATCCTAAGCTAGGCCATTATAACTCATCTCAATTTGACCTAATGCTGCTCTTCTAACCTAACTTGCCCCATAAATAACGCCCTTGACGAAATGCGTCTAACCTCAAGTCTGCTGCGCACGTGAACGTTTCCCCCTACCTTTCCGATTACGCTACCGGGGAGCAGCTTCGACTTGTCTAGCATTATTGTGTTCAAAAGCCCCTGCGGTAGCTATTCCGCTACAGCGATGGCCCGTTGCCCAGTATCGAATCTCTCTCTTAATTTCTATTGAGTTTCGATTCACATTGTTTCCTATTTATGGAATCGATAAGTGTTCAATGTTCATAGATTAAGCCTTTATCGCGCTCACAGAATCACCTGTTCCAAGAACATGAAGCGCTTCCGTCTTCTGACTCGTTTGCAACGGGCTTAACGTAATTCACCGGTAGATCTCGCAAATGTTCTACCAGGAAAGAATCCGCACTTGTACATCATAATTAGAGCCCGGACATTAAGCAACAACGGTTTAAGCGCTTTAAGCAGTAAAAATAAGCAAGTATAGCATCCAAAATAAGCGCTTATATTGAGAAATTTAAGCATTGTACTTTAGGCAGGAAAAATACAAAGCAAAATAAGCACTAACATTTTCCTATTATAAGCATTTAAGACAACAATACGATATCATTTCAAACATTTTTTGGAGCTATGTCCACACGAAAAACAACTCTAAGCTGGCATTATTTGGGGCATATACCTTCGGCTTTCCGCTCTTGGTAACAAAGAGCAACACCCATCATGGAATTAGATTTTTTCCCGCTGTAAGCCTACAAATTTGACTCAATTAGTAATTGAAAGTTTCGGCGACGGAGTGCAAAGAACATTTAAAACTAGAACACTCTGAGAGCGCATACCTCCGCCAAGCGAGGCAACGGTAACAAAAAATTTAAATTGGCTCTGAAACCATAATTTTCTTTCCATAAGCTCCAAAATCTAATCATTTGTGCCTCTTTATATTAATAACAGCTTGTTCGATTTTCTTGAAGATCCGTTCGCAACTTTTTGAGTTATACTGTTAGCAAACTTTGTGATAAACATGAGTCAAACATACAAACGAGCCAACCGATCTGCGCCAAAATTTCATCATTTATGTCTTTTACCATTAATAACAACCCTTATAATTTCATAAAGATCCATTAATTATTTTTTGAGTTAATGTGCTAACAAGAATAAAATTAAAAACAGTGACAAACGAACGAACGAGCAAACGGATCATTACCAAAATTTGGTCGTTCACTCTTTGTTATATACCTAACACCTCATGTTAATTTTATCCAAATCCATCCATAACTTTTTGAGTTATAGCATTGAGAAAAATGAGGCAGACAAACAAACAAACGGATGGACATATCTTCACCAAAAGTTAATCATCTGTTCCTCTTAACATACCTAACAATCCTTGTATATTTCATCCAAATCGGTTAATAACTTTTTGAGTTATCTTGGTGACAGGCAGACGTACAAACAGCAGACAGACAAACACCTCGGAAACATAACCTCCTTGGCGGTTTCAAGATAAGCAACAGTTGAAAAAGCCAGTTAGAAATTGTAAGTGAATTTCAGTCCTTAAACAAACTCAGTCAACATAGGCTAGCTCGAAAAAAGTTTGTAAGTTTGTTGGGAAAATGGGGCTCTTCGTGTGACAAGCTACAGAAGCAACAGCAACTTTTTTTTTAGAGTTATGCCACAGAGCAACGTAAAGTGCAGGGAGTCTCTATAGAGGTGTTTTTGTGACCACCTTACTAATGATTCTGCATGATTCCACCTAATCCGTGCGTTTATGTGACCACTTTTTGGCGTGATTCTGATAGCAATCATCCGTGGTAATTGGTAAAAATTGTTCGAACAGTGATTTCACTAGCGGGCTGATCATGCATGATCAAAGAGTAATTCCAGCCGCTAGACAAGCAAAAATTCAAAATTTGAAGTGCAAAGTTCGTGATATTTTTTCTATGTTTAAGGATAACTTGGATAATATTATGATTGTTTGTATTACTGACTTCCAGAGTTTTAGTTTCGTTATAGCGTGTTCACACAATCACCAAAATTGCTCAGTCACGTAACTTTTCCCTTCGGCCATCTCGTTGCCGTGACTGCTACTCATGGTGCTTGAATGTCAGTCTAAACCTGTGTATCATTCAACTTTCAACTAACACAGAAGTAAGAGGTATTCTAAAAGCTTCACCATTGCTGCTTGTTATAACGTACAAACGGCAAAAAAGACTTGTACTTATGTATTATTTTCATATTCTTTTCAGTCCAAGCCGAAGCCTACTGTATTAAGCGCTGCAGCGCAATCAAGTTCTAACTTACGTTGCAATGTAATATTGCCGTACACTTGCCAAAGCTCTTAGTTTTATGCCTGTGCATGTTCAAAATAAATTAAATACTGCTAGTTCACTTATCCATTGACTTGAAAATAAACAAAAATTTCTAAAAATCCATTCCCCACCGTCTTTTGTATAAATACGATTGGAATTCAAAGTTTGAAAATAGACATGGCGTCTCTGGGGTGTTTACAAAATCGTTGGACGGTTCTGTGCTTTTCTGTGATGACGGTGATTCTGATCACAAAATATGTCGCCACAAAAAGACGCCCTATGTACGCGCTATGCTTATATCTTGTTGCGCACTATCAATAGGCAGGTACACGATGCTCTCTAAATTAGAAAAGGCCTCCGAACAATTTAAAGTTTAAAGGTAGACTAAAAGTCCAATTGGAAATTTATGAGCATTTATCGGCTGCCTATAGGATAAGAGTGAAAGGTATCCGACAACATCGGATAAATGCCTATAAATTTTCGATTGGGTTGCCGGAACAACTTGAGAGCTAGCAAACATCTTTAATTAAGCAATAACAAAAATTTTTAAGCACTAACAAAAATTTTAAGCAGTAATAAAAATTCTTAAGCACTAACAACAATTTTTAAGCGCTAGCAAAAATTTTTAAGCGCTTGTAAATATTTGGATGGTGCTTACAAGCATTTTAGGCGCTACAAAATCTTACCATTTTTTAAGCAGCTTAAGCAAAATAAGCTTTGAGCATTCATTTCAAGCAATGTCCGGGCTCTAATCATAATAAAGACAGCAAAAAAATGAATAAAAGTAAATAATATCGCAGTCTCACTCTTCGGAGGTACTTCTCTCATTGCTCTTTATTTATATGTATACGCATTCGCTGAACTGTGTTTCTTATCTTTTGAAGATTTTATTTATCTTTTCACATTCTAAACAATGTCATTTTTCATTGGTGTATCTGATGATAGCAGTTCTACAACATAACCTGTGGCTGTGCCATATAGTATCCCATCATTTTTCTGTTCTATTTTGTGCGATAGCTTCACCGCAATATACCTGCACCAGACAGCTATTTATTTCAATATTAGATTCTTGGGGCTAAACCCTTCTTTTCGGTTAGTTTACTTGATTTCCTTAAACATCACACTTTCACTTGAAAAATTCTTTAGAATGAAGCTGTCCAGAGCAGCTCCCTTGGCGCCGTTTCCAGACTACGGATTTTCTCATATATGGATCGTCATGCAACTCCAGCAAAGTGAATGTTTTATGATTCGGAAACAAGTATTTATGAAACGTTTAAAATGAACTTCATGTCTTTGCATCGATAGAGACTGAAAATTTTTTCAAGAGCGGCAGAAAAGAAGACTGCTTCCAGAGAAAAGTAGAACTTTTGGGAAGTTAAATTTTCCTCTAGCTAATAGTGAAAAATGTAACGTACAGACGCAGGGATGAATAGACGGACGGATTCCTTAAGCAGAATTATAATATAAATCGATGCCATATCTAGCAAGGCTCCGCGATCCCCAGCGCATGGGTCGCAATTAACCTACCGATTGGGAACTCTTACCCTAAGTGAAATACCATTGTTATGAATAAGGAGGTTCAAACTCTGAAAAGAACTCATATCTATGTATTAATACGTCAGTACCTACCTTTTGTGTCATGCTCTTCATTATTAATAGATAGAAGGAAATTAGAGATTAATTGACTTTGGGATGCGGACGTATCTATGATACGGCGGGTGTGTGTAATGCCCGGGCCACAGGGCAAGGTCTTTTTAATCATGTTTATGCGTGAGCTTTAGAGCATAAATAAGTTGGAACCTGAATTGTGCTTTGCTAAGAAGAGAATTGCACGGGTCTCGTTAGACACGGCAGCTTATAGGATTTATTATCCTGCGTGTTATCAGGCCGCCCCCATTGTCCTGCCACCGGACGCCGCTTTGTTTGTATGAGCTGTCTTTGGGTTTGGGGCTCTAGGTAGCCCCTGAGTTGGAGGAAATGCCACTCTAAAGGCGGATGAGACCTTTTTGGTCCACAACATCCCTGAGAGGAAATGAACAGGCTGGTGCTATAGCTGAGTACTCATTGTTCCGCAGTCTGCTCCTCTCTTCCTTCCCTCGGGTAGTACCACCTGATGCTCTTTTCCTCTCCTTTTTCTTCTTCCTCTTTTCGGCCAAAGCCCGTACTGGTGATGACAGGGTCTGGGGCGCGTGGATAGCTGGCCACTTTCGTTACTATCACGACTGTCGATTTGCCTTTTTGCAATTTTTTTATGATTTCCTTTGCTTATGGTGTATGTTTATTTATTGTTCTTTGCATGCCTGATAACTAGATATCCGGACGTGGAAAAGAACCCCGGTCTTCGAGGTTTTGGGTCTCGCTCCTGCTGGATCTTGTGCGCTAATGTTCGGGGTTTATATGGTAATTTGGCTGAACTAGCTGTAGCCTCTTCCAATTATGACCTTGTGCTATGTTCGGAGACGCTCGTCTCAAGCCATCGCCATGTTTCTGAGCTGATGATCCCTAACTCTGAAAAGTCAG
>LQNS02278174.1:30291914-30302509 GCA_001587735.2 Parhyale hawaiensis | reverse complement strand
CAGCAGACTTTTGAACCTAATCTACAGATTTGTGTACTTTATCGATGGTGTTGTAAAAGTTCGTGAAAAGGAAAGGAACACAATAATAGAAAAATGTGAAACCAGTGCACGGGGGTGTTCTTAAACTGGAACTACGCTCATGGGTACAGCAAATTAGGAAAAAACAGTAAAAAATGCACAAAGCAAGATCAGTGGCATGGGAAACGGACGCGACAGGTAGATGTTCCAAATGGGAGACAAGAGACATAGGTAACCCAGTGGGTGCTTCGATGAGCGCAACCATCTATAACATTGGATTGGTGAGCCTAACTACCCAACTCTATGGCCTCTGGATCACCCCATGCTCCTAGAGGTGCAATAAGTGCTATACCTACAAAAATAACTTGAAGTACCAAGGATACAGTAATATCTATAACTATAACAAAGTAAAATATTAAAGCATAATCATCAACACTTACTACAAAACTTCGTCTGGTTCGTCTATCTTTCATTACATAATCTAATACGATAACACATTTAAGTGTCATGGCCTGAAACCTTTCAATGTTTAGCCTACCCCTCCAAATTTTCTCTCCAATTAAAATAAGTCACAAACTCGAGATGTTATAGATATGAGCATAAGCCTAATAACAAGTTTCCTAAATCTAATATTAAACCGCTCCCTGCCAATTGGCCGTCCAATTAAAAGTAAATCAAATTACTCACGTTGTAGCTGCCATTACGAGCCCTAAGTATCCAGCTATAACAGCAGTCCCGCAACGGTCGTGGCCGTAAAACACCCCAAGTTGGATAGTTTTTCGTCGCTCACAATAGCATTCCGGGCACAAACCGTTCTTTACTCTGCCCAACAAGGCAGCAACATTAAAGTCTGGAGCCAGAGGGCAGTTAGCAATAATTTTGAGGTATTCCCGGAGCTGCCAGCAGAGAATTCGATTAAAACCGAACGAGCACGGCCGCTGCAAGAGGCAGGCAGGCAGGTCTGCGCAGACACTAATATCCGCTCTGTACATTGGGCCGAAGCAGCTCAGTAAATGAAACAGTCTCTTACAACCTCTCCATAATAGTGATCGAGTTGGTATTGCTCTGACAAATTTAATCAATAGCTGCAATGTTTGACATAGTTTGGAAGGATGTCACGTTTGAATCACCAATACATTGGCCAGTATAGAGATAGTAGATAACGTAATGTGAATCACTGCAACCCTGCAAAGATATACTGTATTTCGAGTAGGGGCTATGAGGACAATCTTGAGAGAATTGCGCACTGACACCAAAATGTCTTGAGTAGGCAACATTGTTCACTTGCTTGGTTGCGGCGCATCACCTTCGAGGCCCAATCGAGGGTATTAGCGCCCATGCAACAGTGACGTGTAGCTTCTTCAGACAGAAGCTGTCACTACTACGAGAGTGGCACAGGTTGATGAAGTGGAAGCATACAGTAAATCAAAATAAACTTCGTTAATATGCCGCGCATCAGAGTGTAGGATAGCGATAGCGAGCTAGCGTTAAATGTCGAGAAATGGCCAGTGTACCCTGTAGAAAAAGCGAGAAATTGGAGTGAAATTTAAAAAAAAAAATTACCTCGCCAATAAGGTTATATTTTTGTCGAGTTTGTCTGTCACTTTACCTGTCACCATGAAACCTTAAAAAGTTATTGGCGGATCTGTACGAAATTTACACGGATTGTTAGGCATGATAAGAGGAACAGATGATTAACTTTTGGTGAAGATCCGTTCAACCGTTTGTGTGTGTGGCTCTTTTTTCTTAGTACAATAACTTAAAAGATTAAAGATTTTTATGAAATTTGCAAGAGTTATTAGGTATATCTCGAAAAATTTGTTAAGATATGTTTATTCATTTGTCTCTGTGTTCGACTTTATGTTTGTTAACAAAATAACCCAAGAAGTTATTAACGGATCTTTATGATATTTATGTACATGAATTGTTAGAAAAGCTGAGAGATAGACAATAGACCATCATAATTTGGTGATGATCACTTGGTCTGTTTGTTTGTTTAACGTTTGTCAGAATCTTTGTCAGCAACAATACCCGAAAAGTTATGAACGGATCTCCAAAAAAATACAGAAGCTGTTATTACGGTCAATCCGCACAAATAAGCGGATATTAGGCTGAGAAAGAGAAAATCACAGTTTCAAAATCAATTTGGATATTACGTTAATGTTACTTTGCTTGGAAGAGGCATGCGCTCTCAGAATGCTCTACTTTTAATGTTAACTGCAAGGAATTGCTACTGCTCTCGTACCCAAAGCAGACTTGACATGAGTAGTAGGGCAGTTAGCCAGGACTGTGCATGAATGTTAGCCATAAGCGGGTAAATTTGCCTGGAACGGGATTAGCCAGGGAAGGAACAATGAGCCACGATCGGTTCAATTAACCTGGGATGGTACACTTAGCCAGGAACAAGGTAATTTTGCTAGTAATGCGATAAATAGCCATTAACGGGACAGTTAGCTAGGAGCAAGACAATTATTCAGGAAGGGGACAATTAACCTGGGCGGTAACGGGAATATTAACCAGAAACCGCAATGCTAGCCAGAAACGGGGATATTAGCCGGAAACGGTGCTATTACGGGTCAATTACACAAGGCTAATTACTCGCTGCTAGCTGGCTAGTTAACATGCTGGCGAGTAAGCGAGTGAGATAGTAATTCATTACCCGTACTCTCCCAGGAGTCAACTAAACAGCGAGTGTAATTGGCATTGCTGGGAATGGCATCGTTCCGTTAGCCCAATAACCATCTGTTTGTAGAACATTTATAAACTTTAGAATTGTAGTGTTTGTACATAATGTTGTAATGAATATTTTGGTGTCGATATGATACCAAGATACCAAAAATCACTTCACAACATGCCAAAAAAAGTCAGTTTACTAGCTTAGGTATTGGACGTGCCTAGCTATGGTAATTGGTGTACGTTGCTTCTAGGACCCACTCATTTTTTAAAATTTTCTATGATGCAAATAGGTAAAATGAGGCATTTGAGTACTTTTTTAAAGAAAAAAAATTTTGGGGGCAGATGCTTAAGGGGTCAAGGCCTCTTTAAATGGGGCTAGTTTACTAGCAACTATGATGACTCTGGGCAAGTTTACAAGCTAAAAGCCAACTCGCCAGCGAGTGAAACTTTAACACGTCCAAGCTTACTCTCAGCCTCTTTACAAGCTGCTAGTTCACTAGCCAACATGATGACACGATACGAGTTTACTAGCAGCTTGTAAGCTTACCAGCTTGTAGCGTGTAAACAAGTCTCGTGTAATTGACTCTTTAGCTGAAAACTGGAATACTAGCCAGAAACAAGTATGTTAGCCAGAAACAAGTACAGTATCGTGCAAAACTAAGGGACAAATCTTCAAAATGGTATAACTTTATTTCTAACCAGGTGCTTCTTCTTTTGCACACCATTAGCCAGTAAGATGTTGATTATTGTGTTAAAATTTAGGACATGTATAAAGAATAATAAAAAATAGTTATGAACGGAAAGCTTTTCTCTTGAATTTCATAACGTCCAAAACTAAGGGACAAGCAATAAAAAAATGCATTAAACTCAATATTTTGCTAAAAATATCTAGCAAAATGGTGGTGAACAATCTATATTTGGTAAATAGTTCTTTGCTTTCGATTACAGCAGCACATCGTCGACTACATGACTGAATGAGACTCTCAAAATCTTCAACTGTAATTTTCGCTCATTCCTCTTGAAGTTTCATCCAAAGATCTTCCATATTGATAGGGTGTCTTGCCATGACTTCCACCCCTTGTGTTTTCCAAAGATTCTCGATTGGATTTAAGTCAGGACTTTGAGGTGGCTAATCCATAACTTCGAGATTTGCTGCTGAAGGTAACTCATGACTGTCCTTGCCTTGTGGCAGGGGACATTGTCTTGCATGAAGATAGGGCTGGGGACACCTGAGTTTACAATATTAGGCACGACAATACCTTCCAACAGATGTTGATGCACCTTAGCATTCACACGGGTTTGCAAACGAACGAGAGGCGATGTCCCTTGACTAGAGAACACACCGAAAACCATCACTCTCCTACCGCCAAACTTCACAGTCTTCTTAGTACACTTTACCATTAATTTCTCACCTTCACGTCTTCTAACAAAGTTCTTACGGTCATTACCAAATAAATTGAACTTGCTTTTAACACTGAAAAACACTAGCCCAATTTTCATGGGACCAGTATAAAAAAATATTTTTATAGGTCCCTCAATTTCTCTGGCTGTATTCTGTTTACATGGAGCTGGTCTGAACGCAGCCGTACTTTACCAGGGTTCCCGAGCAGCTTAGCGACACATTCCTTTTACCCTCTATATATCACTAAGACATTCATTGAGCTCCTGTTGCGCCAACTGCCAATTTCTCTACCTTACATGTTGTGAATTAAAATTTATTAAGCTTTTTAACTGTTTTAAAAAGCCGAGCAGTAATTGTTCATTTCTCTGGTTAGTTGCCGGCGTATTTTAAATGTAAATCAAATGAAATAAACTTATTTAAAGTCCTTACTAAGAAGGCACTTCTGGCGTTGCGGCCATCGATGGGCAATCGTCGCCAGGCTTACTTTGCTCTCCTTGTATGCCAGCTAGTACTTTTCTTATTTTCTGATCTTTATTGCTTTCTTCTTTTATTCTCTTCTCTTCTCTTTATTGCTTGAATTACCCGAACTTAAATATATTAACCTATCTGAACCTTCTTAACTGAACTTAAATTAATTCGCATGGATGTCGATCGTCTACTTTAGTTGGAGCTCCCTTACTCTAGCTGCATGATCGCTTCTGCATGTGCCTAATTAACTTAAGAGTATTATCTCTTCTATAAATCGTTCTGAATTATTCTTGCTTAACCTTTCACTTATCTCTTATCTCTATGCCCTAAACGTGAATTCACACTGGAGCACTGAATTTCCAGGTGTGTTTCAATGGATAATTTATTCTTAATTAGCACACGTAAATTGTAACATATAATCAATTGAAATAAATAATTGTCCTAAAAGAATTTAAAGCCTTCTAGTGGAAAGCATTATGGTATTCGCTGTAATTAACAGTTTACTTGTTCATTCGCAGTACCCTTGGTGGGGCCTAGCTGACGTATCCCGAGCTTCTTTCTGCGTCCCGATCATTGTAGTTCCCGGGGTCAACTTGCGGAGCGTCGATTTCTGCTTCTCCTATTCTCTCTATTCACCTATTTACTAGGTGTGTTCACGCAGTCTATGTAATTGCAGTTGTGACGCCTTTGGTATCAAAATTTACAATTATCTAGAATTTGAATTTGAAAGTATAATTTTTAGTACATCTTGAACCACGAAATTCTTCATAATTCTTGTGAGTTTGTTTCACAATTATTTGCACATAGTTACCAGTCTTGGTTCTTCCAATACAGCTGGCTGCCTTGGGAGGTTCCTATGGCTGTCGTATTTTCCCCGCTGCCTGACGTACATCGTTCTGGTGCAGTGCTGCCGGTCAGCTGAGCGTGCACAGGTGTTTGACGAATTCATATCTTCAGACACCTATCGACAAGCAAGAAGCTATTGTCGTCACGGATCTCTCTCTATTATTGAATTTTGTTAACTTGAGCTGTTCAGAGTTTTAGAATTTAGCAACGCTTATGTTTTTACTGCATTAGCGTTTGCCCTTTTTTCTACTAGTTAGCCATCGGCATTATTACCTTCTCAGTAATACTGTGAGCTTTACATTTCGAAGTCTTCGGCGGTCTTCCGTATCGAAGCAGTGTTCCAATTTTAAGTGTGTTTCGTTACTATAAAATAAACAAAATTAAATCTTCTAAAATTGTATAAATTCCTTATACCAGTAAACATGCTTGTTTGCAAACTCTAATCCCTTTTTCTTGTTCTTGGCACTCACAAGCGGTTCCTTCTGTGGGCGTCTTCCAAATAACCCTATTTCTTGAAGGCGCCGAGAAATGGTCTGACGTGAGACGTTCATACACGTTGTGTCATTTATTTCCCCACTTATCGCAGCTGAGGACTTAAAACGATCCTTCAATGAGGTACGCTGGATGACTCTGTCCTCTCTAACTGACGTTTTACGAGGCCTGTCTGCTTTTTAGGGGCACTAATGTAGCTGGTTTCTTCGTACGACTTCACTATTCTGCCCACAACACTTTTCGAACGGTTCACCTTCTCAGAAATTTCTCAAAAAATGGAATTATTCATGGACAACTTGATATCTTGTCGCAGGATATAATCAACTTTCTGACGTGGTACCATCATGTAACGAACAGCAATGTTTATGAATGGCAGTGTCAAACTTTGTCTTCGATGTAAATAAAGAAATATGGTCTGAATAAGAAATTAACTAATTTTTCTTTTTTGTCCCTTATAGTTTTGGACGTTGTAAATTTAAAGAAAAATCTTTTCGTTCATAACTTTTTTATTATCCTTCATACATGTCTCAAATTTTAACACAATAATCAACATCTTACTGGCTAATAGTGTGCAAAATAAGAAGTATCTGGCATTGTTAAAAAAAAGTTATGCCGTTTTGAAAATTTGTCCCTTAGTTTCGGACGGTACTGTATGTTAGCCAGCAACGGGCGTTTTAGGTCGTGTTCACACGTACCTCAAAGTATTGCGTTCTGTGAAACTGATGGATGCGGCGCGTTCATTTGAGGGAAGCAGCTACAGCAAATGCGGGAGACTGAAGGATGTAGCTCGTCCGATTTTTCAACGAGCCGCGTGGTTCAAGTTCAGTAACAAAATCCATAAATACTAAATTTATCATCTACAGGGTTTTCAAATCATGCACAAGTCGATAAAATTGCGTTTTTACCGTCACTTTAACGATCAAAATCACTGTATTCAGTGTATTGTCATTTAAGAAAAAAAATAGTTAGCTTGAAAATGTTGATTCGACGGAAGTTGGTTGCTGCGTGCTGGTTTCACTTTTATCAGTTATCAGGTTAAAAATATTTTGAAAATAGGGTGTTCCTTTCAAAATCGGTCTATAAGACTATGAGTTATCAATGTAACTTTAAACCGACGCGAAATAAAAGTGAAAATGTTAAAAAACTGTATCAATCTATCAAGTTAGGTTGCAAAATACGACACAATTTTAAAACCAAGGTTAAAGCGAGGACGATCGATCTAAAAGATATGTTTGTTTAAAAACGGACGTTTCGACCATATAGGCCATTATCAACATTCTGAAAAAAGAAATGGCATAATAGTACCGACGTTACAAGTGATGAAATTTGAAATTGTTGCTTACAAGCTAGCTAGGCTATAATATTGAGCTGCTATTTTCAGAGGGTATGAAGATTGCATTTCATTTAAGATGGGTTTTCGTAGCTAATAAATAATGATTCTAGAATTATAAGTTCTATGAGTGAATTTTTAAAACCTATAATTGAAAAGCTTTTCTGAAGGATTGGAGTATTACACTGTTCAGCGTGGGTGCGTATAGATGAGTGGGTTCGCTTTGCGAGAGGGTTACCGGTCCTAAAGCTCCTACCCATATGCTCAAACACTCTGGCTCAAGGCGCGCGTGGATGACCCCACGTACACAGACCCACACGATAGGCAACAGTACTTATAAACAATAGAGAAGAGCATAGGGGCAGGTAACTTCTCCTTAAATGAAAATGGAGAACCTATTCTAAAATTATTCACTAAAATAATTTGAAGGTCAATACACATAAAATATCTGTTAACTAAGGCTATTACATCTTTCTTCAGTTTTTTGGGATGATAGCCGAAAAAAGATATTGAAATAAACAGCTTTTTCTTTACGGTCAACATTTCAGTAGTAGAAGAAAACATATCATCTAAAAATTTCTTAATACAACCGTTCACTAAGTGAAGAGGATAACTATTTTTCACGAAGTACTGTTTGAAAAATTGAAATTCATTGAGCAATGATACAAAATATGAACAAATTTCATAGGCTCGAAATAATAGAGTCTTAATGCTGTTTACATTAAATTTTAGAGGAAAAGAACTAAAACAGCTAAGCCCATGCCAGTAAAAGTATCTTTTCTGTATATCGATGTAGTGAAATTATTGCCTTCACCCTGAACTAAACAGTCTAAAAAAGGAAGCCTATCATTTTCTTTCATCTCTGTTTCCATGGTGAAATTGATTTTGGAATGCTTTGCGTTCAGGTAATCTAAAAACATAGTTGCATGGGATCGGTCACGGAATAAAATAAAAGTATCATCTACATACCTAAGGTAAAATACAGGTTTTAATGAATCGGGACATTAATCGAGCCATGTTTTCTCGTGATGACACATGAAAATATTTGCAAATCTGGGACCTAGCGGCTACCTCATGCTCAAACACCCCTCCCCTTTTGTTGGTAGTACTTTCCATTGAAAATAAAAAAATGAATGTCTAACTGCAAGTTTAAGTAGTGCCTTATAAACAGTTATATTCCTATCCAAAACAGCCAAATTTACAGTAAAAAGTTGCTTCAAGCATATTTCGATTATCTCTGTTAATGGGATATTCGTGAATAAATTTTCAACTTCGAATGAGGTCAATAAGGTTCAATTTAAGGTAAACAGCATTGAGACTATTATTTCGCGCCTATAAAGTTATCATCTTCACTTAGTGAACGATTGTATTAGGAAATTTTTAGATTATAAGTTTTCTTCTACTACTGAAATGTTGACCATAAAGAAATAGAAGCTGTTTATTTCAATGCCATTCTTCGGCCATCAGTCCGAGAAACTGAAGAAAGATGTAATAGCCTTAGTTAACAGATATTTTATGTGTATTGACCTTCAAATTATTTTAGTGGATAATTTTAGAATAGGTTCTCTATTTTCATTTAAGGAGAAGTTACCTGCCCCTATGCTCTCCTTTATTGTTTATAAGTACTGTTGCCCATCGTGTGGGTCTGTGTACGTGGGGTCTTCCACGCGCGCCTTGAGCCAGAGTGTTTGAGCATATGTATAGGAGCTTTAGGACCGGTAACCCCCTCGCAAAGCGAACCCACTCATCTATACGCACCCACGCTGAACAGTGTAATACTCCAATCTTTCAGAAAAACTTTTCAATTATAGGTTCTACAAATTCACTCATAGACCTTAGAATTCTGGAATCATTATTTATTAGCAAAGAAAAACCCATCTTAAATGAAATGCATCCTTCATACCCCCTGAAAATAGCACCTCGTTAGTGTAGCCTAGCTAGCTTGTAGTAACGTCGGCACTATTATGCCATTTCTTTTTTTCAGATTGTTGATAATGGCCTAGGCCCTATATGGTCGAAACGTTCATTTTTAAATAGACATGTCGTTTAGATCGATCGTCCTGGCTTTTACCTTAGTTTTAGAAATAATATCATAACTGAACGCGCGGCACCATTCACTTGACTGAAGGTTGCTTCTACGTGTGGGCAGCGACAGAACAAGTTGACGCACAATTCTCACGTTCATTTTCATGACTGAACGCGTTAGGATGAAGGACTTGTGAACTGGCCCTTAGCCAGAAACGGGCGTGTTAGGGCTAGTTTACGTGTCCCTCATCGCAACGCGTTCAATCACGAAAATGAACACGAGTTGTGCGTCAATGTGTTCTGTCTCTGTCCATACGTAAAAGCGACCTTCATTCAAATAAATGATGCCGCCCGTTCAGTTATGATATAGTTTCTTTACATTTTCGCTTATGTTTCGCGTCGGTTTGAAGGCACATTCGTATCCCATGATATAATTGCCTGAATTTGACAGGAACAGCCTATTTTCAAAATATTTATAGCCTCATAAACTGACAGGAGAGAAATTAGCACAGAGCAATAAACAGTGCTTCTAAATCAATGATGGCGTCTGTGTTCATACAACATTTTTTAGTCATCTAGTTTTCTTGCGTTAAACTCGAGAAGAGTGATTCTGATCGTTAAATTGACGATAAAAAAACATTTTTGTCGACTTGTTCATGATTTGAAAACACCATAGAGCATAAATTTAGTATTTTTATATAGCTATTGTTACTGAACTTGAATGACGCGGCGCGTTGAAAAAAGGAACGTGCTTCATCCTTCAGTCTCCCGCGTTTGCTGCACCTGCTTTTTTCAAATCAACGCTCCGCGTCCAGCAGTTTGATTGAACGCGTTACGATGAGGGACGTGTGAACACGGCCTAAGCTAGAAACGGAAATATTAGCCCGAAAGGGGGATATTGGCCCAAAACGGGGATATACGCCCGAACCGGGGATATACGCCCGAAATGGGGATATACGCCCGAAACGGGGATATACACCCGAAACGGGGGAAATTGGCCAGAAACGGGGATGTTGGCCCAAAACGGGGAGGTTGGCCCGCCGCATTTCCTAAGGCGGCCAACTTGTCGCCAAAATCTTGGCGAGAAGTGCCACACTATGAGATGAGGTTCCACTGGTCGCGGCGCTCATAGGCGCCCACCCGCATTTCCGAGGGCGGCCAACTAGTCGCCAAGATCTTGGCGAGAAGTGCCACACTATGAGATGAGGTTCCACTGGTCGCGGCGCTCATAGGCGCCCGCCCGCATTTCCGAGGGCGGCCAACTAGTCGCCAAGATCTTGGCGAGCAGTGCCACACTATGAAATGAGGTTCCACTGGTCGCGGCGCTCATAGGCGCCC
>LQNS02278174.1:30188388-30204872 GCA_001587735.2 Parhyale hawaiensis | reverse complement strand
AAAGCCTTCTAGAGCTCTTTAGTTGTTTTGCTACCGGACGCCTGCTCCCTCCCCTTATACTTACTCCGAGGTTGAGAAGGTTACGAGCAATAGATGACCAAATTTTTGGGATGATCTGTTTGTCCGTTTGTCTTGCGATTTGCCTTTCTGTTCGTCAGAACATTACTGAAAAATTCTCGACAGATCTTCACGAAATTTACGGAAAGTGCTAAGAGTGTCTTAGGAACAGAAAAATAAGTTTTTGGGGTGATCATAGAGAAATTTTGGATTCAGCACCAATATGAATTTCTCGTTAGCATTGCTCTGCTTGACGGAGGTCTGAGCTCTCGGAGTGCTTCTTTAGTTAAATATTTGTTCTTTTCGTGTCACGCTTTCAGCAAAATCGATTTCCAAAAAATAGGCCAGGTTGAATATTTTGGCGATTCTGTTGTTTTCTGATGAAAAATTTGACCAAGTTGAAGAAGATGGCTCCAGTTGTAAACCCCATGCTTAAAATGACATGCACACCTAGCTTTTCCAACGTTGAAATCCAAACAGGAAAGGTATTTAGGGATTATTTTGGCACTCACAGGAGAAAAGAAAACTGTGTTACTCAGTGTTAGTTAATGAAGCATAAGGAAAACGATATTTCAGAGTGCAGTATTTGTAGTAATGTTTAATTTCCAATTCCCTTCTTCCTTTAATAAATCAATTTTTCGTTTGAGAGTAAAAATTTCGATCTACTGACATGTATCATTATGTACATGATACAAGACGAAAATTTAAATACAACAATGCTTAAATTAAATGGCTGCTTACTAATAAAATTCATATTTAGCTGCTCAGCTTAATTGTAACAGAACACGCATCTCTTATGCTGGGGACACACTAGTCAGTTACACAGACAATTTGATGCAAGGATGCGAGACTCGGACGGCATTTATGCCATGGTATCTATGCTACCTACCGATTTTAAGTACGTATCGCATCGGCCCGCGAGCTGAACATCCGAGCAACTAGTTGGGAGTAGAAATGCATATGTGTCTCCGGCATTATAATAATGTGAGCTGCGTCGCTGTGCCTCCTTCAAAGTAGTTACGTGTCGTCCAGAATTTGTCGCCGTCGTATTTGATGATACCGGTACTCTTAATCCAGTCATAAACACGAGACACCCGTTAGTAATGGCTCATAGTCTAAACACTACTCTCGACTTTACGAGTAACGGTAGATCCAAATCTATCTTCTGTAACTCCAAACAAAATAAAATACATAGCGTAAAATACAGTTGCCAGATTAATTAGCAATGCGACAGTTGCCAGATTAATTAGCAGTACGACAGTTGCCAGATTAATTAGCAATGCGACAGTTGCCAGATTAATTAGCAGTACGACAGTTGCCAGATTAATTACCATTGCGAGCTACTGATTGGGAAGACAAAATGGGCAATATGTGGACACAATCCCTTTACATACTATACGAGCATACATTTAGGGAGCATTCGATTGGGCAACGAAATGAAGACTTTGAGGCTTGGCTTGTCCGAATCTTCAGACTGTGCCCTGGCTTCGACTTTTTTATTCCAGTTTCAGCCGTAGACTTTTAATCAGTTACCTGTGAGGGATTCACAACGGATAATTCACCAAGCGCGATCGTGCCAGTCCACTATTAAGACGCTCCAATGACCACGAGTGAGCACGAAATTAAAACTATATAGATGAAGCCCAGTATGTTTTTCGTTCACTGCATGGCGCTCGTGGAAAAGCCGAAGTTGTGCAGTGTACTACCAACAGTGAAATCAGTGAATGATCTCTTCGGCGAGAGCATCTCCAACATCTCCTGGTCGCACTGGCATCAAACTCGCCATTCTGTGCGCGCTCATCACTGAGCGTGCGTTCAAATAAGCTTTCTTGCCTCGCAACAACCACCAGAAGCACTACAATAATTGCACTGCCTAACCTAACCTAGCTTAACCTCGCCCAACCTAACCCAGTCTCACCACTGACTAAACGCGCCTTCACCCGAAAATTTCTAATGAAAAAAAAAAAAGAAACCAGGCCTTGCGCTCCTAACCTACCCGACATAGAACCCGAATTTTTACTAACTTACCCGAAATTATATTCGGGTATACCCGAAAATTGGGCCTAAAGTGCGAAAAACTGACAACACTGGGCCGTGCGTCAATTTTAGGCGAGGGTGATGTATCCTTACGTAACCTTACCTGACTTAACTAACCTAACCTTACCTAACCTTATAGGGGATACAGCGAGCACGCACAGCTAACGAACTTAAACGCCACCCGCACGTACACCGATACCCAAACACAAACGTACATAGCGCATGGCGAGTTTGACGCCTGTGCCTCCTGTCAACAAGCGCTTTCTATTTCTGGAGCTAAGCTTTGGAATGATCTCCCTGATCCATTACACGATGGGACTGAATATAATCAGTTCAACAGAATGGTGTGGTCGCAATCCGAGAGACCGCAATAAATGTGTTAAAATTCTCTTTGGTGAAAGAGACACTCTTTCCCACCCGTAGTATGTAGAAATCTCAATTGGTTGATATTTATCTTCTAAATTGCTCTTTTCGCCTTCTGAAACTTCCAAAATGCCATTATTCACTGACAAACTGTTGTCCATCACAAATAGCGGAGTTACAGTCATGGAGTTGAAATAAATTGGTAACGTGCAGGATATTTCTAACTGTAGTATGTTTATTTATATATGCAAATTTCTTCGTTCTTTGTCACAGGCGGCATAAAAAATGTTACACCACATTAAATGTGCAGCGTATTATTTTGAAACTGTAATATGTATATTTTTTACATATGGGGTTTCTTAATATTTGTCAAATATTCGATAAATGCGAGACAAGAATACTGTATCTGTCGAAAATTGTCCTGGTTCTTTAGTTTCTTTCGGATTAAAACTGACTACCCTCTAGTGTTAATCCACAAACTAATAGTAAATCTTGTTCCATGTGTTAGCTTCAAAGATGTTATCTATAAGAATGAATACCTTAGGGTGCTGCGCCTCTCATTTGTTGGGCACTGTATCCATATGTGAATATACATGGTATATGTACTCTACGAACAGTTGCTTAGTCGTCCCAACATAAGCGGGTTACTTCTAGCAACTGCAGCACCATTGAAAGTGACAAAGCGTAAGTTAATTCTTGTATGAATTTCTGAAAAATTATCAAGTGGGCAGGGCTACGATCGACTTTGACGATTCAAGTGAACGTGCCTATTTTCTGGCTACTGCATACTGTTCTTTATTAGACTAAGAGTGACTAGTAACTTTAACGAGGTTGACACGCAAGGTCGCGCTCCTGCATTATTCCTCCGCCAAGGGACTTATGTGTCTACCATCTTTTTTGCGTCTCTTTGTTAGCTATATGACTTAAATACTCATAGGTGGTTCTTTATAAATTTGTAGGAACTCTCAAGAATATCAAGAGTAAAAGTGCTTAAATTTTCGTCATGATCTGCCATTCTATTTACTGGTTCGTTGGTCAATCTTTGTAAGGGAGCAACGCGTTTCTTGGTGGAAGCCTGCGCTCTCCGAATACAGCTCTAGTTACCAATACTAATATAAATGTGCATATATTGTTAGTACGGTATTTACGAGAGTAAGCACAAGACGTATACACAAACTAACAGCGTGACGACAACCTCCCAGCTACTGCATCAGCTACCAATATGCCTCATCAGAAGGATACGCGTATGATCATGTTTCATGCAAATAAAAGCTCTTTTATTGACGATGAAATAGTTTCATTCAGTATGTAAAATTAGTAGGACACGAGCTACGTAACTTGTACATGTATTACAACAAGCAGTATGTATACCTGGGTAGCATTCCTATTATAGTCATATAAGACTAATTAAACGTTTCAATACCTCATGCGACAACGAAATTCTCTCTGTGACTAAATAGACAATGTCCATAACGTGTCATAAACGATTCAAGATTTAACCCCGAAACATGGAAAAATGTGCGCTTCTGCGGACCCAAAATATATGCGGAGCGCAAGCACAAAAGCACAATTACTGAAAATTTAGCACAAAGCGCAGACATTTTATATGGAGCGCAATTTGCTCATTTGCGTTTTAGTTTGCGCCTTTGTCCACCGCTGGGATAAGTTTCCATAACACAGGCGATCTCACAGAAGAAGGAAGATGGGGCATACAGTATGTCGTAATAAATGTGGAACCCATGGTATAACTACGTAAAGGTAGCCCCCCGCACTTCTCCCCTGGCCAGCTGTGACGTCATCTGGAGACCAAAACGCGATCGCTTAACATAGAACATAGTCGCTACTTACGATTTTCCTTCTCTCATTTGATTGAACGTTCTTTACTTATCAAAACAAATGATAACATTTAAGGGGCTCAGCCCAGCGAAACCCAGCGATTTTGGCTAAAATTATCCTTTATTTCTTTATTACTGAAAGAGAGTCCTTGGGTAGTGACGACGTATGTCCTGAAATTTTATGGAACTAGGGGCACTAGAAACCCCCCCCCCCCCCTCAAGAGGGCCCAAAGGGGTCAAAAGTATCATTGTGAACAGATTGTTTTGAAATTTGCACATTATCTATATTTTCGAAAAAGAAACACATTTTGCTCCTACATTTTTCGTGATTTAGGCCTTAGCTTCAATCTAATGGGAAATATATGTATATGTATATACCAACCTCATGTAGGACCCCAACGAGGGTTTCTAAAACGGGACCGACGGGGGAGGAGCAAAAACTATGAAATGGTGCATGCACATTTAGTTGTAGATGCTAATAAAACGTGAATATAGCATTCAAATTTCTTTCATAGTGCAATATGGGACATTTCACCACAATAATTGGTTTTTTGCTTCTCCTGTAAAATGTAATTTTTCCACCTAAAAAAGAATTGAAGTCAATGAGTTTTCATGCTAGGATAAAAACATAGCCAGATTTGGAATCCTTGAAACATTCCTAACAACAGAATACAGTCGGATTTTCTATTTTTGTCCAACTATTTTCTTATCACAGCTCAAAACCGAAAATTTAGGTTTTTTTTACTATACATCAGTTAGCGATCAATAATCGCATACCGAAAGAAAACTAAATAGAAAATGAAAATTCCGACTGTGGGGTTTTTTAGCAATGTTTCAAAGATTCCAAAACTGTCGATTGTTTAATTTTCCTAGTATGAAAACTCATTGACTTCTATTCTTTTCAAATTTCCAAAAATATACATACACCTATATATATATTTCCCATTGTCTCAAAAACTAAGGCCTACATCAAAAAGTTGTATGAGCAAAATGGGTTTCTTTTTCAAAATTACATATACAGTACAAATTTCAGAACAATCGGTCTGCAAATGAAAAGTTCGCTGACATCTGGGTTGATCCCCTTAAACCAGTTCAAATAAAATGTTGCGATGTATCGCAACAATCCTGTATAGCTCTCGATGGTTTCGTAACATTATACCTAAAAGAACACTCTAGAGCCTACCAAATACATTGTATAACTCCATATTTTAATCCAGTTTATGAAAAAGTGAGATTAGTCACTTTGTGGGAAACAATAAATAAATATACATGAATTTCAGACTAGTAGCCCCTTAATAAATGTTATTATCCCAATATAATGAAACACTTTGTGTACTAATTTATTTCGTGTCTGCTTCTTAACGAAATAGGTGAAAAATAGGCCAGGTTGCAATTTTGTAATCAAGTTGCATTTCCATTGAGACTGATGACCCAGTTGCAGAAGAGGGCAAAAATAAGATCCTTATCCGTTAACTGAATACATTCTTGTTCGAAACAGTTTCTTACGTCGCAACAACGAAGACATTTGCAGCATTTCTTATCGCGACCCTGAATCTGATTTTTATATTATCACTTTCACCATGCATCGGAACACATGTTTGCTCTCAGTTCACAACGTATAAATTCAGTAGCCGATCAACAAAGCAAAGACGAACCGTTGATTTTTCACGGGGCATCAGACACAATACATTCATATTGCTGTCTTCCTTTGATGGAGAATTTTCGCTTCAAGAGAAAAAGGTACTTACATATACTGAAGCCATATCATTCAGTATCTATGATACACGGTGGGGACTTAATTTAATTCGGCAATACTTCGCTGCTAGCTAATGTAATAAAAGTTTCTTCTGCTCTGCTTCTAAGGTGGGGGACCGCCGTGACGTAGTGGTTAGAGCGCTCGCTGCTGCATGAGCACGGTTGGGCATTGAGAGTCCCGAAAGCGTCATTGGTTCACGGCAGGAAGGGCATCCGGTCCATAAAGGGCCTAAGCTCCAGCAAAGTCCTGGTATTAGCTGGGCACCGTCCAAGCCCGATATCCTTACTTGGGAGATGCGGAGATCGTGACGTAAAACCGATTCATCCATTCTTCTCAGGTGTGGGACGACTGTGCTGCTACAGATGAATTGACGCAGAGAGCACTCAGCTGTTTTGATCATTTTAGTTGGCCTCTGTTAAGTATTGTTTAGATGCATATTATTAACGGAAGTATGTAAATGAAGACGAGTCTCTAAAAATTCTTCGCTGTCGTTTTTGACAGCGCGGGTACTCTAATTGTATAATATTAACAACAGGACAAAATAGGCAAAGGTTATTGAAACAAATTAAGGATAGAAAAACGTTAAATAAAATGGAAGAGTCAGTTCTCTCTTAGTTTTCTTTGTGAAGTTTTAAATATATATACTCTCACATTTCATGGAATTATACAGCCTCAAGGCTCCAGACAGGGTAAATTAGCTTTCAGACTCGCTAGTGTATAAACGTTAGGTGCAGTAGTTCTAGAGTTTCAAATAGTAACGCCATTTCATGCAAATCTATAAATAAGTTACTGCAAACCATTGGTATACTACCTGTAGGTACTTCAGCTTTAGAAAACTCGAAGTAGTATAGAGGCAGGTACGAGCACTCCCCGTTGCGGCTGTCCAAGTTACAGCGCGGAGATAGATGCCAAGGCATGAAGATATTACGCTAACTTTACTCGAATCTTCAAATGACAAAATTTCTATGCTGTTGACCTTTCACCTGAATACCCATAATGGCATAGACGAAGCGTTGTTTACTCATATACTGAACGGGAAAAATGTTGAGTACAGCTGCTGCCGGTTACTACGATATCTTGCCGATTTATCATCTTTGCACATAGATATCTTTCAGATACCTGAAATTGCAAATTCATGATTCTTAATTTTCTTTTGCGTAAAAAAAACGCGGAAGGAAATCTTATTTAGTTTTATTGTTCCCTGAAGTCACACACAAGAACGGCACTAGCCGCGCTTGAGGTCTCCAGATGACGTCTTGGAGCAAGATGCGCAGAAAAAACGCAAACTGTCAAGCGATTTGGCTACCTTTACGTAGTTTATTTATACAATGCGTGGAACCCATCGACGATGGTGTGCCCACCCAGGATCAACGGGGGTGGAAGCAGCAAGCTTGAAAAGAAGAGGAAACTGACGAAAGCAACATCATAAGGAGCATAACAACGGAAAGGAGCAAAATCGGTACGAATTAACTGTGGTGCGGAGGCCTAGCTAACGCTTAGTTGACCTACAGGGTCTCTCCGAGGGCACTGCTCCCAATACAGATCAGCATATACTGTAGAATGGGTGAACCTAACTAACCTAACCCTATGACCCATCCTATGCCCCCTGAAGGGTTTTCCATCGCAATAAGTAAGTAACAACCTTGCTGCTTTTGTACAGGCATTTTATTCATATTTTGGGTTTAATTACACTTTTGAATTACCTATATCAGATGACTTAATATCGTGTAACACTAAAAAATTCAGTGATCTAAGACACTCCACCCTTAAGAGAAATGTGTTAGACTGTGACAGATGTGTAAAACTCAAATTAACTTGGAATTTCTATTTAAATCTGCATGATCTACTAAAGTTATTTGCTTCGAGCTGCGAGAAAAGAAAATGTTGTTTTGCTAAAAAGCTTGCAAAAAACCCTAGTCCACGAACAACCCACGTGTTCATTTCCGAGCTCGTTGGACTGGCAGATTTTATGATTACGGCATCATTAAGCCTGAGGCTGCTAGCCATTATTAAAAGCTTCAAAACAAGCTGGGAAAGCTCATAGAGCTGCGAAAAGTTGTTGGAGAATGGCTTAATATCATGCTTTTGTAGTGGATGTGATGAACACAAAAATTGGCAAAAGAGAGCACCACTTCCACAATGCATCAGGGTTGGAAGTTGCAGGAAAATAATTCATGCGGTGCTTCTATGGATCGGTCACAAGGCAGGTATGATTTTACTGCAAATAAGGTTGTTATACCTTGTTCTTTAAGCCTGCCCAAACTAGTGAAGCAGTGTTTTCAAGAGTGAAACAGAAGGACCAAGTACATCAGGAAGCTAAGAGCGTAACAGGAGGACTCGAGACCAACTAGCATCGAAAAGTGAAGTGGCACTATCTTGATTTAACTTATTCTTTGAAGTGTGCCTTATTTACACTTCCTATTCAGTTCACACTTCTCTTCACAAAACATAGGCTAGCATCGGCCATGTTTACATGTCACCCGCACAACATGGGACGCAATGAAAACGCTAAGCAGCTATACAATGTATGGGTTCGAAATTGTAAGACAAATCTAAAGACATACAAACCCCAAAAAAACTTGATTGCGTAATTATTTGGAAATTCGATTTCTTTCAAAGGTAGTAAAAATGTTTACCTTTGCAAGTTCGAAAGCATTGTCGCCTCATTACGTAGTCACTTAAACTGCAGTGGCAATATGGCCCTGGACAACATTAGTATTATTTGTTTATAGAGAACCAGTCCTTGATGCAAATATGCACGCACCTAACCTTTCTTTACCACACACACAGTATGTCCGTAAAATGTTTACCTCTAAATGCTGTGGCGTCCTACGATTCTAACCTTAGAAATGGAGCAAGCATAATTGGATATAAAGCTTGTGGATTTAATGTATCCTATACGGAAGCTAAGAATTTGTACTTTAGTGAAGTTAGGTAAAGCAGGGACTGGATGTCTGTATGCTTCCCCTTTTCATTGGGTCCAATGTTGTGCGAGCAATATTTAAGTTAATATGACTGACGCTAGCTTGCGGTACCTGTAAGTGTTTTCGTTTCGCAGAATTTGTGCTACAATAAGACGTTTCCCATAGAAACAAATGTGCCTATGTGTCATTTAACATTTTCAATCTAACTTTGTATGTCACTCTCTTAAATTCAGAGGATCGCTAGAACGAATATTTACCTCTCTCGCAACAAGAATATAATACTATTTACATTTTTGATTAGGATTAAAAGCCTAAGATACCAAGGCCTGAGGTCCGACCCTCATATACTTCGACTCGTCCTCGTGACGTCATTTGCCTACATGCGGTCGCGGCTAAGTTTTATTTTAGCCCCACTGAGGCCTTTGACTACATTTTGTGCCTCCTGAAGTACAAAAGTTAAAAAATAAACTCAAATATGTACAGTAGTCGTATAGTTAGTTATAGTTAGGAAGTTTAAGCCTCCGTTTCCGAGCAGAATGATATCACAGAGGATAGAGCAAGGGACATATAGTATGCCAAGAGAAACGGGGAACCCATGCACGAAGGTGTTCCCACACAGGATCAACGAACATGGAAACAGCAAGTCGGAAAAGAAGAGGAAGAACAGAATAAAGCATGAGCAAGTAGGAGTATGAAATCGGGAAGGAAGCAAAGTGGGCACGAAAGAGAAACGTCCCGAAGGCCTAAATAATGGCTGAGGTAACCTACACGGCAGTAGTATAGTGTAGCTAGCTAGATATGACGAGAAACAACAGCAGAAAGTGCAGTAATAAAATATCAAAAAAGGAAGTCATGCAAGCGATATGGGAGAGAAACCTGTTCAAATGCAGAGGTGGGCAAGAAGGCAAACTACAACGCAATTGCGATCTATATAAAACTAGTGTCCCGAGCCGTCATTGTAAATGACGGCCTATTGTGTTATTAATGACTGGTGCACGTGTTCGATAAATGACGGCAGTAAGTTAGCCCTTTAGGAAAACCCCCGCTGTCTCCTGTGCTTATTACTGTTCAGAAGGCTTCTTCATTGGAAAGTCAGCATTCTGCCTAAGAAATTGGATATATATATTTTTAGTGCCCCGTGCCGTCATTATAATGACTATGCACTATGATGACTATACACTAACTTGATGACTATACACTAACTTGATGACTATACACTAACTTGATGACTGTACACTCAACTTGATGACTGTACACTCAACTTGATGACTGTACACTCAACTTGATGACTGTACACTCAACTTGATGACCGTACACTCAACTTGATGACTGTACACTCAACTTGATNCACTCAACTATTCCAAGGTACCAACTTTTTTTCGCCATTTGAATGAAATCTGAATTTTCTCCTATCTTATTCCCATAGAGCGTGACAGGAAAGATATAAATATATAAATAAATAAAAACACAACGTGAATTATTATATAGTAGATGTTTCCGCTTTGCGCTAAATGTCGAAAATTTGGACTTTTCCCCTCCTCTCCTCATTGTTGGTGGGTCCGTAAAAGCACAAATATTTAAATTTTTCTGTTGTTAAAACTTCAACTGTTAATAACACGCTGTAGAAATCTTGTCTAAAGTTACAGAATATCTTTCATCACCTCACGATGATGCAATGTAACAGATAATTAGAATTTACAGCATTATTATGATAGCAATATTACACAGGCATTTTTTGCTAAAATATATGAGTTAGAAAGCTCACGTATTAATGCATCAATACATAATACTAATTTTATGTACAGAATGAAAGTAATTTATGGCCTGTAAAAGAATTTTAATTCGTATGAAACTAATTCATACGCGTATCCTTTTGATGTGGCATACTATAATAGCTGACGCAGTAGAGGTTCTCGTAACACAGTTTGTGCATGTGCACATGCGTTTCGGGTTTACTCTAGCAAATATTTCACTGTATAGATATACATATAACAGTTTTGTTAGTATCGATAACTGCCGCTGCACTCGGAGAGCGCAATACACCGCCAAGAAACGCAATGCTACCAAAAAAAAAAAAAACGACAGACACACCGACGAACAGGTAAATAAACTGGCGGATCATCATCAAAGTTTACTAAATTATTTCTCGTAATTGCTTGACTGTTCATGCAATTTTGATAAAGCGTCACCCATAACTTTCTGAATTATGTTGCCAACAGATAGCAGATGGACAGAAAGCAACTGGTGCAAATAAGGATCATCACCAAAATGTAATTATCTGACAAATTAACAGAAGTTATTATTATATACCTTTTCACCCCATTGATGCTCAAGACGTCATTTTAGTAGCGTATCTCTGTCATAATAGTAGAGCCTCGTCAAGATGTGGGATTAAATTGCTTCCAATAGCCAAGTTATGGGTTTGTAGGATTAGATGTTTCTATAAAAATAAATTCCTCGTAAATATTGCCATAATGGTCCTGTTTGTGCAGAAGGTTTTAGAAGTATATCAGGGAGATGGTGGGGTCCAAGACTAAAGTACCTTCTGCGTTCATCTACTACTAAGGGACACTCCATCATTATGATATATAAATTGATGCACTAGGCAGTCCGGGCAATAGGGCACAGGGGCATTTCGAAGTAGAAAACCTTGTGTTGCTTTTGTATGTCCTCTTCTTAGGCTTCCCAACTTGACTTCCCAAACTTTATTCTTAAAACCAGGCAAATAAACGGAAAAACTGATGGACGTATTAACAGTACAATTTAATGATCTGTTCCTCTGAATATTTCTCACAATTCATGCACATTTCATGAAGATCCGTTCACAACTTTTGGAGTTATGTAGCTAACAGACAAAGACACCCAGAAAAATGCCAGTAATCAAATAACCCCCTTCGCTGATGTAATAATAGTGGAGCACGAATTAGCAAGAGAATTTCGTTAATGTTACTATTCTCTCTAAGAACTGTATATAACGGAATTGTGTCTGCATGTACATTCTGTCTTTCCCATTCACTACATAACAGTGCTAACTTGGTAACTGCATTTTGCACTGCCTATTTTGCTTTTTTTCAGTTATAGAAGAGAGATTTACAGCTTCTGTAACTCGTAAAATTGTGTGTGCTGCGTTAGACTAGGGCCTTACACTAATTGATGTTTCGTATTTATGAGTAGACTCGAGTACCCGTGGCATCAAATATGCCGTCGAGGAATATGTGATGACACGTTACAAATATGCTTAGGGAAGAAGCACTACAACAGAGCACTCAAATGACCATACCCTCGATAGCAGGAGCCTAAGGTGCTGAACTCATAACACTGGATGTTGGAAGTTCGAATGCCAACCCAGCAAGCGAGCTTTGCAACTCATGAAGTGCTGATTTACAATGTGATAGGCATGAGCCGCCGCCGCGGAGGTAGTTGCCTTTCCCAGAGATGGGCCGAGTGAGGAGGAGGAAGGGGGGGTGTTATCACGAGTGGTTGCAGACGCACCTTCCTTTGATGGCGCCATAACTCTTTGTAAACAGTGGCTAACTGCAGCCGTGCACTTCTCTGAGGCCAGTTGGCCAATATCCGCAGTACTAACCAGTGCGTGTGGGTTTCCCAATAAAGGGTGCGATCAACTTAACTTTACCATTAGAGCTGAGTGTTGTCTCTTGTAATTAAGCGGAGCAGCACATTCCTTCTTTCCCTGAGATGGCTTGCAAAAAGTATAACTCATATTAAATATGAGTCGACGATATTAAAACTTAACATTTCAGGATGAAAAATCCCATCTTCAGAAGGAAGAAAAAAAGAAACCTAGGCTACGATCAATAAATAAAAATTTCTTTATTGTTAATAGGTAAGGGGAGCGTAGGTGTTGTTGGGGGAATTTTTGCCTTGTGTAGTTTCTAAGTATAACTCATATTAGCATTTATTTCTTGTAGCATTTCCAACATTTCCTGCCGATTTCACAAAGAAACGGAACCGTTCATAACTTTTTGAGTTGCTAGTCAAGAAAAAAAAGACATGCAAACAAACAAACGGTTGGAGTAACTACTTACCAACTGTTTCTCCTTACATACTTTACAATCTGTGAAAATTTTAAGGTGATGATACCCCCCCCCCCCAAAAAAAAAAACTTATTTTTTCTATCGATGTGAATGAAATGAGAATACGAGTTAGCAAAGAAAACGGGCTTCCTGTTCTCTTTGAATAATTCGTTTTCTATAGGGAAAATGGGAAAAATTACAGGAGTCTACCCCACATTTTTTTCGACTTTATACATCTATTCCAAGTTAATTCAAATCGGTACAAAAAAAACTATTAATTCAAAAAAATTGTGTGCCGATTTGAATGAAACTTGACACAGCTGTATAAATCGAAAAACATGTGGGTAATGCCCTGTATTTTTCCCATTTTCTCCATAGAAAACGAGTTATTCAAAGAAAACGGGAAAACCATTTTTTTTGTGTAACTCGTTTTCTATGGGGAAAAAGGGAAGAAGTACATGAGTCTAACACACATTTCTTTTCTATTTTACATATCTCTGCCAAGTTTCATAAAGAACGGCCCAATAATAAAAAAAGGACATTTTTAAGGCAGAAAATGAACTTTTGAAAAAGGCACACCCCCCCCCCCCCCNAAAAATCCTTTTGAAGTCAAAAAGTGAACTTTTGAAAAAAGGCCCCCCCCCCCCCCCCCATTCTACCCACGCACGGTTGCACACGCTGCCTAAAACCTTGCCTGCGATTCCGTCTGACGCATAGCTACTAGCTGTTTAGTGAAAAAAACGGACTTTGAGAAGTTCATGGTTCCTTGGAGGTACCCTGCCCTGAAGAACATAACTCCAGAACTTTTTGAATTATCTTAGTAACAAACTGCCACGAGAACATAACCTCCTCAACGGAGGTAAATATCAAAGCGTATAATATAGAAACACGCTGTGGTGTTTATCACATTACTAGAGTACCTACGCTGTCAATGACAGCAAAAAATTTGTGAAGACCCGTCTTGTGTTGCCTGTAGCATCATCACAAAGACATTTGGGCAGAGCCGTACATCTATAAAAGGGAGCTCCCTGTCTGGGTTGTACCGCGTGTTGACAGGACAAGTAGTTTTTGATTTCTCAGGTTATTACCTATTTAGGGTAGACGGTTGAGCTCCCTTCCTATACATGTAAGGCTCTTATTAACTTCCTTGGGTAGGATACTGCGCAACTGCTAACTTCAATTAGGGAACCATACAGATAAGTGTGCAAGGCTGAACAACACCCAGCTTCTTTCGGTGATACACAAAAAAGGGACGTTTTTTGCCCGCAGTCCATATTGCTTCTAATAAGTACGGAACTTTGTATCCATGATACTCAAGGGTGGCATATAACTCTAACTCGGGAATTTTTTTCCTCAAAAAAAAACTTGTTCTGTTGAAAGAAGAACCTAAAATAGGTAGAGAATATAATTTGCTGCCTAGAATTATCGTGGTCTTTACGCGCATGCTGACTGCTCGATAATTAACAAAATATGAGTATCAGCTAACGTTTGGATGAAGTAAATCTCAGAAGAGAGCACACATTACGATGGAAGAGATTGTTTAGAGAAGCAGTATGCATCTACATCGAGTGGACTTCAACGTAGTCAAAGAAACACCAGAATTCAGATATATGTACTGTTCGAGTGCCATCATCTGCAACCTGGAATATTTTCTACCTATCAGTTTTCTATGAAGCTTAGCAGGATGACCACAGTCTTCAAGCAGATGAAAACGCTGTTGAAACCAGGAAGCCAAGAGCTACTTTTTGCCTATCTTTTTCGTTAAGAGCGTGACACGAAACCTATCAATAAATAAAAATATCTAATCTAATACTAAGAATGACCGTCGTGTGTCTATAAATTTATATTTTTATTTATTTATTTAATTATTTATAGGTTTCCTGTCACGCTCTTAACAAAACAGATAGGCAAAAATCAGCTCTGGCCTTCCTGGTCTCATCAGTGTATTCATCTGCTGGAAGTCTGTGGTCATCCTACTAAGCTTCATAGAAAACCGATAGGTAGAAAATATTCCAAGTTGCAGATGATGGCACTCGAACAGTAGCTATAGCTATAGTCTTTCTATGACAACGTTGAAATCTGATGCTCTTAAGACCACAATTATCGACGCAAATGGTATAAGATATTCTTCAGCGGTCAGCAGGCACATAAATACCTTGATTTCTTGGCAGCAAATTGTTTTCTTCATTTTGGGTTCTTCAATTCTCAGGTCACAATATATAAATTCGGCAGATGATCATGGGAGCAGAAGACAACTATTTAACGGGCAGTAGACAACTATTTCTTCTGAGAGAGTAGAATTCGCTTCAGAGCCCGAAATTGCAAAGAAGGAGTTAGTTAAGTATGGAAGACTTTACTTTGGAAACGGTGCGCTTTCATCGTTCATAAGCTGAGAGGAGTGGCATTCAAGTTTTTTATTGCAGTGTTTTTTTTACTGAAGATTTTACTTTGGAAGACGCACGTTTACTTAAAAAAGAGGATAGAGAACGTCAAAGAAGAACGAGACTACAACAGTCTCAAGAAGGAAGACCTGCTAGAAATGGAGAGAGCAGAAAGATTACGGAGAGTTGCAAATAAGCGTGAGCGGGAAAAGGTGGATACGGTAAGTCAGAGAAGAAAACATATATATCCATTATTGCGTGAATTTCTACACGTACGGGTCCACTAGTAAATATATAAACAGTTTATACACACAACGGTCATTCTTAGTATTAGATTAGATTTAATATATAAGTACGAGCACTGACGTTGAGCAATACTTAGATCAACCGTCTTACTATGACTCATAGTTTACGTTATAGATTGGAAACTGTTGACTATATATCAAAACTAGTAATATAATCCTGTGTTCAATGAATGGTTTAAATATTGCCGACATCTAATCGTTCATACATATCATGTAAACTTAGTATTGTTTTTTTTTTTTTTTGTTTGCAGAGTATAGGCTTAGGATTAAGGTTTCAAGGGCTAGAAATTCGCTCCTGTGCTCTGTTTTTTCCGAAAATTTTGCGCTTTGCAGGCACGACAATAAAGATTTGTGTTTTACGCTCCAAGAATAAATTTGCACTGCCAACCTCCGTATAGAGGACAACCTGTAGAATCCTCTGTGCGCATGGAGCGCAGCACAACATAAAAAATGCATATGTTTATTTAGGAAGAAACAATTACAAATGAGACACAATCAGAGCGATATAATCAACTACTTAGAAAAATCCACGCACTAAGCAAATATTCCGTGAAGCCTGTAATTCTTTCACTGATTTTCCTTAAACGAAGATGAGAAAAGAATCTCCCCGATAAGCTTTAGAAGTAAACGAAGTTTGGCCTTCTTAGCAAACACAAAGTCGTGCGGTTATCCTATAAGTAGTAGTAGTAGTAGTAGAAGTTTTACTAGCGCTTCAGTGGCACACTGCCTATATCGCGCCGAACTATTCCTGTGTTTAACCACAGGCTCGTGCGCCAACTAGGGCGCGTTTTA
>LQNS02278174.1:30160887-30174834 GCA_001587735.2 Parhyale hawaiensis | reverse complement strand
TACAGTAAAACCCCTCTAATCCGCACCTCAATAATCCGAAACCCTCCCTAATCCGAACATCTCATTACTGTTCGAAATGCTATCTGAACAAGTGAGCATTTTTCGGATTAATGGGGTATAGTACAAATACAAATACCTCCTACAAATACCTCTGTAATTCGTGCATGGTGCTTCTCATTTTTCAAATAAAAGATGTGATAAGCAAAAATCTGCGCGAGTTGCTGCTCAGAAGGTACGAACAATCTCTCTATAATCCGTATTAGTGCGGAATAATGAGGTTGTTTTCGAATTTGTAAGTACCCCGGTAATCCGAAATCCCCGCTAATCCGTCACCCCCTTCCCCCCGTGCTGTGCGAATTAGAGGGGTTTTACTGTATTCCGAACAGAGAGCACCTTCTCTCTCACGTCGATGCCACACGTTATTCAAAAGAACGAGTATCGCTATCTTTTCGTCCAAATGTTTTGATTTGCCCATTTAAATATAAATATCACACACTTGCAAACGATTTTGAATTATAATTCTCCCCAGATATAATGATACGTCCGACGGTTAACTAACGGCACTTGCGGAGTAAACTGAACTGACGGTAAACATTTTCCCGCCATTTGTTGACAATCTCACAGCCATGATTAGAAGAGTTCAACATAACATTTGGACGAAAATATTACGATACTCGTTCTTCTGACTAGCGTGTGTCATCGGCAACAGTAATAAAACAATATCCCATTAAACTTGTCTCAATTTTCTAGTTGAGATAGTGAAAAAAAATTAATCCATGCCCATCTCATTACAAAGGCATTGGCGTACAAACAACGAGCTTTTTCTAATTTGAGTAATTTTCATGAATTCCTAAACAAAATGAGTATTGACTGGTGTTACTTGGGTAAGCCTGAAAGGAAAATTGTATCACTCACAATTACTATGAGTGCTTTTTGAACAATTAAAAAGAGAAATACAGTAGTAGAATGTTGAGAATCAAGAAGCCTTTAGTGCTACACCCTGAGGCATTGTTTCCAAAGCCAAAGACCTGCTAAGACGAAAAAGTTTCCCACCATTTGCGCCATCAACAACACACAGATGTACATTTTCCTAATTTAAGACTTTTACTGATGACAGATGAGCGGTAATCATATTGCTGAGGCGAAAAATAGTCAGAGCACATTCGGCCTGCCACAGCGGAACGTGAGTTGGCTCATTTGCAAGTCCAAACGCTCATTTTTGCAGCACTAGTAGCTCATTAAGAATGCGATAAAGCTTCAATAAATTTTATCAACATGTTCAGAAAATCCAAACATCAAACGACATGCCAATATAACGAAAAAATCGTATAAATAAATTAGAAATGATATCGATATTCTAGCAACACTGACGATTTTCACGAGCGTTCTCCCCACGTGACGTCACACAGGGAGATCCGCAGAACCGTCCCAAAATGATCTAGCGATGAGTTAACCTGTTAACGTAGTTCCGCCATGGCATAGACCACATCATACATTGACTGGACACTGAACACTAGCAATTGGGCCTGGAGGCCGATTTACGTAAGTGTTAATAAAATAAGTTCTAATAATCACAGAGACCTCACACAAAGATTAATTTCTTCATCGTACCATAAGGAATGCGTTGCAGAGCAGGACAACTGAATTAGCAATCATATAGCTTCAGTAGGCGATATATATAATACCTCCTGACACCAAGAATATTTGAAAATTCATTGTAATTTCTACGCATATTAAAATATTATAGAACTAAAATTGGCACATATATACTACATATAATGTACTTTAGTATTACATACAATTGAGTTTTTTCCAATGAAGGATTTGGAGTAATAACCTCAGAAATTGATGTCTGTAGAGCTCTCGGTACAGCTCATTCCTATAACCGGAAGAAAAGGAAGGTTGAGAAACCCCAATAATACTTGAAAACCTGATTAAAACTGCAGTAATACTACAGAATAAAACCACATTAGTAGCCATGAACTAAAATTGCATAATTAACCATGAGATGATACCAGAACAGCCGTTGAAAGACATTACAATGATATTTTGGTGCTGATACAACCCTTCATCACTGGAACCATCTACAGTTGCAACATGTCATTTCACGTAACTAAGTACGAAATTAGGAATACTACGCCCACTTTCTGGTTGCCTACGTTACATCACTTCATGAATGTCTGTGTTACATTACTTCATGGTTGCCTGAGTTACATCGCTTGAAGGTTGCCTAAATTGAATCGCTTTTATAGTAGCGCAAGTTGAATCATTTCATGGTTGCCTAAGTAGAATGATATCATGGTTATTTCCTGCACTACATGACGTTATGGTTATCTGTGTTACATCACTTCATGTATATGTTACTAGTACATCTCATCATGGTTGCCTACATTACCTGATTAACAGATGACTGTGTTACATCACTTCATGGTTGTCTCCATTACATATGTGATTTAGTATATGACAATGTTACCTCACTTCAGAGCTACCGGAGTTGAATAACTCCATAGTGGCCTACATTACATCACTTACAGCTGCCAATGGTAGATCACTTCACAGCTTCCAATGTTAGATCACTTCACAGTTACCAATGTTAGATCACTCCGCAACTGCCAATGTTAGATCACTTCAAAGCTGACGATGTTAGATCACTTCACAGCTACCAATGTTAGATCACTTCACAACTGCCAATGTTAGATCACTTCAAAGCTGACAATGTTAGATCACTTGACAACTGCCAATGTTAGATCATTTTACGATGGCCAATGCCACATCACTTCATCGTTGCCAACTCTACATCACTCTAGGCCTGCCCATGCTACATCATTTCACTGTTGAAGATGCTAGATCATTTCATGGCTACCAATGCTGTATCGCTTCGCAGCTACCAATGCTGCATCACTTCACGGCTACTAATGCTGTATCACTTCACTGCTATCAATGCTCAGTGCTACACTACTTCATTGCGGCCAGTGCTTAATCATTCAGATCACTTCACAGCCGCCAATGCTATATCACTTCACTGCTTCCAATGCTAGATCACTTCACTGCTTCCAATGCTAGATCACTTCATAGCAGCCATTGCTTCACCTGCAATTTCTTGTGTGCAAGCTGCTCCGACTCACCCTTCAGCTCTGCTGTCTGTTCTGATTATCTCGCTTAGCCCGTGTACCGAATAAATTTCATTAATATTTTCAGCAGCTGTTTCAGTACAAATCGAGCATACAACAAATTTGAGAAGTTTCGGTTCTACAAAATTAAACTGTTAAATTCACAAACTATTGCAAAATAGTTTTACACTGCTGCAAATATCAAAGGATGTCATAAATAATTGCTCCAAGTACTTACACTTCAAGCCCTAATATTTTTGTGAATTTGTTTCGTATAGAAGTTTTAGATGCATGTACATGTTTGCCAGTCATTACTGAATGCAAAAGAATTAAGTCAAATAGCTAAACAAAGTATGAAAAAATAAAGGGACAACACATAAAAATGCGGCTGCGGTACCGTGGAGTCACGCCCAATTGCGGGACCGAAATTTGCCTTGGAGGCCAGTGTCCAGTCAATGTACAGTACGGTGTGGTCTATGTCCAAGGTAACTGTTTGAACGTAGAGATGTTCTGTTAGCATTTGAAAAACTTACACAGATTTTTTTTTTTTTCAGGACATTCGTCGCCGACACAAGTCCACAGAAATTTGTGGTAGGTACGTTTTCGTTCATACTGTTTCGGCCAAAATTTTAAGTAATTGAATGTCATTTCACAGAAGCAATTCCGGCATTCTGTGCATTATGAATATTGAGGCTTGTTCTAAAATAACAATCTGTTCGACTCTACGGTCCCTAATTTAACTGTGATCATTTTCAATACATGTATCGATTATCTATCATCTCCTCAGTCCTATTTCCCAAATATTTCCATTCATATGTACATTTTGTAAATAATACAGATAATGGTGTATTTTTTACCTGTACATAGTAAAGTTACTTCATCAAAGATTATCAAAGAATTTCATGTTTATAATAATTTGTGAGGCAGCTTCGTTTACCAAAAAATGCTGTTTGAAACTTCCAACAAATCCTTCGTCCTGAAATAAGCTCAAGTCGTGGGTAAAACCGCAAACGCAGCCCGATGTAGAGGAGATGAAATTAATGCCGCTCAAATCATGGAAATCAATACATGGCTAGCCTTAATTGTTAGTGAATTTGCAAATTGCTAAAAAAAATGCTTAAGTTTCAAAACTTCTGCCGTCAGCATGCCATATGCAAAAATTTATAAATGGATATCTTGAGTTTGTTGTTTTAAAGAAGTAACTCTGTAATGTAGCGTTTACACAAGGTAGCGTATAAGTTGCACCTCCATACAATCCACATCCAGTTACGTTGCCGCAAAAGAGGCTTCGGCTCGCACAGTGCTGTACAACTGTAATGAACATCTAAAGAAAGAGTTGTTTTAGCAGTTTGTGCGCTATGGCAAGCAGCACTGGTCCACCGTTGAGTTTACCCCCTATTTCTGAGTTAGTTTAAAATTGCAATGAAGTTTGGGCATGATTCAAATACCTAAAGTTGTAGTGACAACAACATGACCGCCAATATGAAAATTGAGTGACTGTACACCTTTTGCCTTAAGGCAGCGGCACACGAGAGTCGAAAAACAAGAACGATTCACTTTCCTGGAACAAAAGTTTCTGTGGCCGTGACTACATCTTAACGTGTTCGAACATCGCAATAATATGTACGTTATTGGGAGTTGAAACTCAATCGAAATTAAGAGAGATATTCCAAACCGTGCAGTTGGCACTTGGCGGAGAATAATATTTGCAACGGCAGCTTAGATTTGAAGCCATGTTGGTCAGTTGAAACCTGGCCAAACCGAAGTTGCGCCCCGTAGCGAAAAAATTGGACGAGCAAAGAGAAACATTCCCGTGTTTCGACTCTCGGCTGCAGCGAGCTTCAGAGTCCACCGGCCATTACAGTACCGCAACTGTTTCTCTAGGTAAACGGCTGCTTTATAGTAGAAGACACGTTTCAGTGTAAGCACTATTGCAATTAGAAAATCTAGTAATATATATAAGGCAGTTTCCTCAGTGCCAAGCTATGAAAAGATCTACTTTATTATTTGTTTTATCAGCAGCAGATATTTTTATCGACATAAGTTTTTAGCTATTTACGTTAGAAAAACTGTTCTCTTCAAGTAGAACTTTAACAGCAATATCAACGTTTTGTTGTACGTTCTGCACGTTGTCATAGTGTAGTAATGCTGATGGTTCTCATGACAATCGAAACAAATATATCATAATAATGTCATGTAAATAATCTAAAATTAATGCTGGGCTTCCAAAAATAGGACACAACGCGGAATCTCAGGATAGGCCGCCAGCGCGACACACTGTTTTGGGCCGATTCTTCTTAATCGAGACCCATCACCGTGACTGACATGATTTGGCTCCTGAAGTATAATTTATTGAGCAAAATTATGGAAGAGCATCTCATTATACTGATGCACGAGCTCCATTATTTCGGGAAAATGTGACACAAAATTCAAAAGCTTCGAAGAAAACTGATGAGAGTCCGTTGCAAGTCTCCAAGTTGCTCGCTCCGTTTCCGGACGCCATGAGCGGTATCTTGTCTGTATTGAGGAAACCACGAAAAAATATGCAAAACGCCAGCGTCAAGGGCTTTTTCGGCGAAAAATGAGGCTCTATTTGAAAAGTATGGCAAAATATGAATTAATCAATAAGAAAAGGAAACTTATATAATGAATTAGTTTATAAAATTAAGTGTGGGCCATAATGACAGCCCTGCTCTGGTGTGTTGTGTAGACGTGCAAGAGGGTTACGTTGGATCCCCTGTTATTGTGGAGTTAGAGATCACTCTGGCGGTAGTGGTTGCATAATGGACATTTAGGTTTGTGTAAGTTCGCCTATCCTATGTTATGGGGAGCAGCGACCTAGGTTACCTTAGCCATTAGCTAGGCCTACAGGATGTCTGTCTTTCGTGCCCACTCAGCTTCCTTCCGAATTCATGCTTTTATTGTTTTTACTTTCTTCTGTTCTTCCTCTTTTTATGAGAATTTTTGTTCCCATGAGCCTTGATCTTGTGTGGGAACAGCTTCGTGCAGTGGCTCCCGGTTTCTATCGACATACTATCTGTACCTTAGTTCCTCCTCTGTTAAATCACCATAGTTGACAAGACGAAGCTTTAAACTCGTCAATAATATATTTTAATCTGTGATGGACGTATAGCTTTAAAAAGATGTAGAAAGCAACCCGGGACCGGGTCGAGCTCGGGGGTGTCGTCTCCTCTATTGCAATATTAGAGTACTGTATGCGAACCTTGCGGAGCTCGACTTTGTGTCCCGTGGTGTGGATGTTGTGTGCTACTCCAAGACTTTGGTGTCTGGCAGGAGGCACGACGCTGAGCTTGCCTTAGCGGGTTTCCAGTCCCCTGTTTAAAGGCTGTGTGGATCGGGGACTGGATTCCGTGGAATGGCCGTTTATATCCGCAGCGGATTCTGCGCTTACCGGCAGTCAGTGCACGAATGCGCCTGTCATGAGATCATCGTTGTAAGGGTGTGTGGCCGACTGAAGAATTATTATTTATTCTCCTTACATCGGAGCCCTGCAACTGATGATTCTCTTTATGACTGTTTATTGACGGCGATGGCCTCGATCCAGAGCACGGATCCCAAGCCAACGTTTGTTTTTGTTGGTGATGTTAATGCACACCACAGGGACTGGTTGGGATCTACATCACCGACTAATTGTCATGGTGTGGCTGCGTTGAACTTTTGCACCTTGTCTAGTTGTGTGCAGCTAGTTCATGGGTTCACGCATATTGCTGGTAACTGTCTCGACCTCGTTATGACTGATGTCCCGGACTTGATGACGGTGACAGTTGGCTCCCCTATTGGCTCTTCAGACCACTCACACTTAGTTTTGTCCTTGGACCTTAATCAGGTCGTTCCTGTGGTTGACATAAGGAGAGTGGTATTTGTTAAGAGGGCTAATTGGGTGGCTACTACTCAGGCAGTAAGAACGTTGCCTTGGCGCCAGATTATTCATAGTGATGATCCTGTATCTGAGCTTAACGACTTAACTGTATCCATTTTGGAGAGGTTTGTCCCTAAGAGGACCATTCTTGTGAGGTCTCGAGATAAGCCGTGGTTTGACGACCAGTGTCGGTTAGCTTATGAAACTAAAAAAGCGGCTTATCGGGCATGGCGACGTTCGCGTGACTGCACGTTGTGGTTGACCTATGTTGATCGTATGACCGAAGCTAAGCGTGAGTATGAGGAGGCACAGCGTCGTCCGAGGCAGCGTTCCAGGGAGTCTCTGCTGAGCATTGACCATCCACATCGTTGGTGGAGTGAGCTGAAGGGTTCAGTGTTCAGTGCTGAACCTTCGTTGCCGCCCCGTGTTGGTCCAGGCGGTGGCATCAGTACTGATCCCTTGGCAATGGCGGAACTTTTGTCGGCTCACTTCGATGGGAAGCAGAGCAGAGATGTTATCGCATTGCCTCATGAATGCCACCCTGAACCTCGCTTGACCTCTTTGGCGTTCAGATTTTGTGCAATCAAGGTGCTGCTTGAGGGCCTTGATGCGTATGGAGGTGTGGATCCGGTAGGCATGTTTCCTTTGTTTTATGAGCAGCTGGCTGATGTTCTTGCCCCCAAGTTTGCAGTGATTTTCCGGCACCTAATACGGCTAGGAAATTTTCCTCATTGTTGGCGAACTGGGAATATTACTCCTATTCCCAAAGGTCCGGTGTCGCCCTATGTGGCCAACTATCGACCCATCACACTGACGCCCATTTTGTCGAAGGTGTCGAAGGAGAGGTTAATCGCTGGTAAGCTTGGTAGTTTTGCTGAGGTTACGGGGTTGCTGCCTGCTGGTCAATTTGCGTACAGAATTGGCTTGGGTTGTTGTGACGCTCTCCCGTCGGTGTCACACCATTTACAGTCTGCACTGGATTGTCGGTCGGAGGCACGCCTTGTCCAGTTGGACTTTAGCGCTGCGTTTGACAGGGTTAACCATAGGGGTCTATTATACAAGCTGGAGTCCTTTGCTGTGGGTGGTAGGGTTTTGTCAATGATTCGCGATTTTGTTTCTGAGCGGACGCCCAGGGTAGTGTGCTTGGCCCGCTGTTGTTCGTTCCCTATACTAGTGACATGTTCTCTTCTCTTGAAAACACGTTGATCAACTATGCGGACGATTCCACTTTGATGGCAGTGATAACTGCTCCTCGCCTGCGTGATGCTGTAGCTCAGTCTCTGAATAGAGATTTATCATGCATTAGTGCATGGTGCTCGGCCTGGAGTATGAAGCTGAATGCTAGTAAGACCAAGTCGATGATCGTCAGTCTGTCTCGGACACTTGTACCGCGGCATCCCCAACTGGAGATTGATGACACTTTACTTCAGGAGTCTAGCTCCTTAGAGATTCTTGGTGTTGTCTTTGGTGAGAAGCTTACTTTTGAGCCGCATATTAAGAGGTTGGTGTCACGCGCTTCCACTAAGATTGGACTCCTGCATAAGGTGAATTCCGTGTTTGGTGGTAGTCAGGTTGCCCGTAGATGTTTTTATATGTTTTTGCTGCCTGTGTTGGAGTATTGCTCACCGGTCTGGGCTTCAGCTGCTGACACCCACTTGCTTCTGTTAGACCGACTTGTTAGTTCAGCCAGCAGGCTATGCGCTGATGATGATCTAGTGAACCTGTCCAACAGGAGAAGAGTCGCAGAGCTATTTATCTTTTATAAAGTGTACAATAATGAGAGGCATTGGTTGTATTCTTCTCTCCCTGCCCTCAAGGTTTTTGGGAGAGAGACTCGTGCTGCGCGCGGAGAGCACTCTTTCACTTTGGAGGCTGTCAGATGTCGAACTAATCAGTTCTGTCGGTGCTTCGTGCCCTGGTCGGCTAGGAATTGGAATTTGTTGCCGGCTTTTGGTCGTATTTGCCTGCAGACGTTTAAGTCAGCTGTTAATGGTTATTTGCTGGATTTCATTTAGCAGCGTTTTGGGCATCCCGGTGTTTCAAGATGCTTCATTTGGGTTGTATTACCTGTCCATGGGAGCTCAAGCGTGAACTTTTTATAATAATAATAATTGATGTTGCGTTACTTTGCTGGGATGGTTTTCCTCCCACTTTGGGACTTAATCGAAAGCGGTATAAAACAAGTCCGGCCTAAAACGAGGACTTCCTGTATATACACTGTTTCAGATACAATGTTGAAGTTTCATTTGAGAATTCCTCTCATGAGTAAAAATAAGAAGACAACTGAGGTTTTCGTGATTACTAATTTTCTGCCATCATTTAATGACGGGCGCTTCTTCAGATGACTTGAAACAGAGGGCATTCATCATTGATGACAATCTGAGTTTTCACTTGTGGCTCAAGTATCCTTCAGAAGAAAAGTATTAGGAACGAAACTATAATCAACAAGAACGCCCCGTGGCGTAAGATCATCACTCGCGGTAGGGAGCAAATTCAACGGAAGTCATTTTCGATGGCCAACTAATCCCAGTTTTTCATATAGATTCTGTGTCCAACAAGCTTACATCGCTACGCCGCTACTACCTATATTACCTCCTCAAGAATAACATAAGAAAAAATAGAACTAGAAACTGCTTAGTATATATTCATATTGTTCTTTTTCCCAATATTTGAAGCAGTGTTCTTAAGAGTATATGCAGCGGTTTCCATTTTAATGAATAACCATCTCTGTGCCATTATCAACCCTGCACTCTGAACGGCACGTGGTTGTTTCATAAATACAAACATGTTAGTGCAAAGCTGTCTTAGAACTGTACTTGGTCCTCGACCCTCCAGTTCTGCCACAAGGCAATCATTGCTGTGTGCACGAGAGCTGCTGATGTAGCATTGGAGTCCTTGTTATTATAATAGTTACCTCTTCTACTATTTTGTTAGCACCGCATTGTGATGCTCATCGCTCTTAATATATGTGCTGCAACGGAAATTTTGCGTTTCATTGGCCTCTTGATTAACATCTATACAATAGAGAAAAGATGAAGGAAAGGTGATGAGTGACCGGGTACCCCTATGTGAAATGAGAAATAGAAATAGAACGTGTTCCAGATGATCTGCCGCGGTGGAGGCATATTCACCCCGGTAGAGGAAAATTCAACGCAGTTATTTGTAATGGCCAGCTAGGCCTAGTTTTCTGGCATGGGTCACATCTAGGTCAACCCATCAAACTCTCTACAAAAAATTATGAAAATTGCTCAACCCCTTCGAGCACTTTTTGGGTGGACAAAAATGTATATGTTTACAAATATAAATATACCTATACTTACATCTTCAACGAAAATATTATCACCTCTCACACTTCGTTCGCCGGTGATGATGCAGAAGGTCATCACATATTCTCCACCATCATTTCTAACAGTGCAGACACTCCAGTTTCTTTTGAAAATATTACAAAAAACACAACCCGGCAAAGTATTCACTATGCATTGATGAAAATTTGTTATTCAACTAATTCGAGATAGCTCTTCCACGAGCTTTCTGTTTGAGGGGGTGGGAGGCGGGGGCAAGCTATCAGTTTCTAAACTAGTTTGGAGTGATATATTCTCACTTTTTTGTACTGCCTCTAAGAGTGAACTGTTTGCAAATTTTCTACCAGCCAATTTTCTTTTCATTATGATCCACAAGTTCCCACTGGGGATAGTATCATGATTCGTCTGGGACAGAACATTAACTGAAAAGACTTGTCACTTACCCACCTTTACGTTAATTTTGCAGTTTGAGCTGGAGCATTATCGTGTTCAGAGATGATAGTTTCCTGGGAATAGGAAGGAGGGAATTCTCCAGCGGTCGGATGCAAGCCTTTCTGTATAATACCGATGAATTCTTTGGCATTGATGCTCTTATCGCAAGGAATTAACGCAACTCCATATAATCCCTTCGTTTCTAATACTTTCTGTGCATAACTGTTTTTGACGACAACAAATTTTCATATAATTCTTGTAGAAATTGTGATTGATTCTTCGGAAAGTGACAAACGGGATTCGCTACTGAATATTCTTTATATTCAATTTAAATCCTTAACACTATGTTTCGAGATATAAGTAAATGGCACAGAAAACAAAAACTTTTGTAACTGAAGATTTGTTTTTCTACTTGAGCAGTTCCAAATTTGTAATTTTTGACACATTAAATGTCCTTTAAAATTAGACAGTGCTAATATACTGGCAAATTTTATCCGCTAAATAGTTTTTTACTTATACCTCGGTAAATGCACTGTTGGTAAGCAATTCACTATAAGTGCAACAAACCACTGACAGTGAGATTGCTTTTAGCATATCCCTAACTGAGGCTCACGCCGGCCACTGAGTTAAGCGTTACAAAAATAGTGACACCATAACCCATTAAAGTCCAGCGTCCGCAGTTGAGAAAATTAACAATTGAGGTTTTTTGTCCAGGATACTGAAACTAGACGCGGCCTTCTGTGGTCTAGGCTTGTAATATTGAAATTTGTGCCCTTGCACGCTCGCAGTAAACCGTCTTGCAAATTAAAACAGTTCAGGCGTAAATATCAGGAATTCAGGGCAGCTGCGCCATGTTCTGTCGAGTTTCACGGTAAAAATAATCTGTTGAGCATCAAGATTGCTAACCCCCAACCGTGTTGCAGGCTAGTCCAGTGCAGTCATACGGTGCTCCTAGCGGCACTTCTATATTTAGCATGACTACAAGCTTTAGATTTGACAGTGCGATAGTTACAGCCCTCATAGTAGCCGCATGTGCAAATGCGAGTTGAATTTTAAATTATTTAAAACCTCTACATAGGCACGCAAGGACTAAAGAATGTAAAAAGCTAGTTAGACACTTTACTGTACGCAGTGTTTCGAAATAGGAAACGCAGAGGACACGTAGCAAGGCAGAGCACTGCGAGTGGTACATACGCAAGGAGGATATCCATGACAGAAGATAGCAAGAAAGTACAAACAGAAGAAAAAGTCGACAAAATAATAGAAACAAAGAAAAAGCTCTCATCAGCACAGCAAGCAATGAAGCAAATTGGATACGAAAAAATTATGACGAGGCCTAACTCTACTGTATAGATGAGTTTACGCTTACTACCTTAATTAGGGCTACCTGCACCTTTGATACCTGTGAAGTTCTGTTCTTCGAACGGAGTCTAGGTGGCGCTACGCGTGCAAGCCATCTTGGCTTCTGCACAGGTGACATTACGTTCCGTGACAAGCGGTGGGGGGAGGGAGATGGGGGCTAGCAGCGAGTTAGCCCTACAATGCACGTAACCGGTTACACCTGGTTTGGCCGGCCCTTTACTTTCAGTAAGTATGACTTTAGTAAATCTATTAACTTCACAGCTTCAACGCTAGCGACGGTCCGAGTATGACAGGGTATTTTGTTGCACAACCTCGCACTCTAAAGCCTAGTTCACATCAGGCGAGTACTCGGCCGAGTACTCCAGCATTTTGGTTGGATGCCCAAGATTGATCTCAGTACCGTATGAGCACAAAAAAAAGTAAACTCGCGCAGATAATCATCCACAAGGTGTTCACATTGTCCGAGCACGTGGCGAGTCGGTGCCAGGGGCGTCAATTCGGCCGAGAGGAAAGACACCGCTCTATTCCTCTCGCCCGCTGGATTTGCTCGACCGAGTACTATCTCTCTTGTTCACATCGGGTTACTACTCGGTCGACTGTACTGTCTCGGCCGAGTACTCGCCTGGTGTGAACTAGGCTTAAGCCGTGAAGCTATTAGAAGACTGTGTAGCTGTGACTACTGCATCACCACCATTTCTGATCGGGATCTGCGCTTCACAAGTACGGCCATTTCGGACCAAGTGTCGGGCAAGAAACAGCCCATTCAGATTAACAGCAGAGCAAATCCAACACGCGGGCTGAACCACAGCTAAGCTACGAAATTAGAGGTTAATTTATCCCTCGGACATTTTCAGACGATTCTGCGCGTCTCCCGGTAAAGCGTCAGCTGGAGCAAAGATTGAAGAAAATGGGTGTAAAAGGTCAACTTTGAGTGAATGATTCATATTCGTCTATATTATTCTCCAGTTTTATATAGAATTGGGGTCATTTTTTATTCTCTGGTGTTCTTACAATCTAAGCCACAAGTCTGTACCGCTATAATAGAGGGTTCATTCTAATTCCTGCAAATATGATGTGTGCGTAATATTGTGATACATTTACAAACTTGTGTCTTGATAGCAAAAAAAATTTGATAGCGTGATAATAAATTGCCTTTTCATAAGCAAAACTGAAGCAAAACGGTTTTGCATAGCAGTGCAACGAATCAATTAAGACTAAAATGGATTCAGTTTGCTGCAGCGAGGCAGCAAGCGCGTGGGCGGGCCGTACGGCGCTAGTACAGTGGGCTCACCTCGTCTTAGTTCAGCAATGAGCTGGACGTAGCTAACCAACCTTACTCAGTACGGCATATGGCCATTCAATACTCCTGTGGAGAGGGAAAAGTATTAACATTTTCATTAGACTGACGGCAGCTGGAGTCCCGGTCTTATGCAGACAAAATCAGACGCCATATTGCCATAACAGAATATCTGCCCTCCGCAGAAGCGGTTTTACGATTTTAGCATGGAGGCGACCAAGAATACCAATTGTTATGCAGGGGACACACTAGGCATTCGTACGAGCAACGCGCAACTCACTCAGAAATCTTTGTTGTGTATCGGAACGACTGTAGGTGACACACGAGCGACGGGCAACTGCTCTTCCGCCATACAAAGTCCCGTCCAGACTACCACGCACATGTTCCGCAGAACTTCGTTGCTCATGCTTATTGAGCCAAAGAAGCTGCAGTTTTTCTCACTTGTTATGCCTTATTTTACTTCTAGTATCGAATAAACAATCACTGTAAATGCAGATACCAGTTATATCGTGCTACAGCAATGCCCGTACTGCTAAGTGAGCTTAGGTTAACATTTTCATACTT
>LQNS02278174.1:30112632-30125585 GCA_001587735.2 Parhyale hawaiensis | reverse complement strand
GCTGGATTCACATTTAAGAAGAATACCAGATAGACCAGCGGTCAGCGGTTACGTGCACTGTGGAGATAATTCGCTGCTGGCTCTCTCTTTGGTTGCAAACTGCGGCACCACAGAAGTCACTCAGCAGAGTGACTCCACACACGTGAGGTGATGTGAGCAACGCCACCTGGACTTCTTCCGAAGACTCTTAAGGTAACGTGACGTATTGTCCAATTGTATTGCTCGTATCACCTTTAAATTTAACGCGCACGTTCATGCAGCCGAGCTCGACTTTATCTTTAGTATCATGGATACAGCCGAACTATATATCTAATTTCTTGCTGGTGCTGATGAAGAGCGTAACACACGAAAGAACGTAGGAACAACGCTATTATAAATACGTGGTTCTCACGTTGATAGACCTTAATAAACTTCTCCAGACATATTTTTATTGGGCCAAGGTTTCGGCACTAGTAAGTCAGTGCCATCGTCAAGGCAAAAATCTATGAAGGCTGCGGAGCTATATAACTGCGACATGTATACAAGATGCACATTTCAAATTTTATCTACTGTTAGGTACATGAACTCTGACTATTAGAAAACAGTCACAAGCTTCTTATACAAAAAGTTGCTAATTCATAATAAATTAATTTGATATTTAAGTCCAAAATTCTGCCAAATGTTAAAATGCGTGCGTCCCCCGCTGTAGGTTGCGTCAGAGAACGCAGGGTTATTCTTTACGCAATTTTCTTAAGTAACACTTGATAGGGCTGTTGTGTAAAATGTTTCCCATTGAGAGATGATGAATTCGACGATAAGTTAAAACTTCAATCAAATGTTAAAATGCAAGCTTCTCTCGCACGTATATCACTTTGCAAAAGTCGACTAAACAAACATAAACGGAATGCTGAACAAAACTGCCTTGACTCTAATGTAAATGAACGCTGTACATTGTATAAGTTCGGGCCACACAATATGGCATGGAATAACACCAACGTACTATCGTCACGTAAAAATTGGAAGGATAGAAAATTTATTGAGGCCTGCCATTGTACGGGCGCTGGTTTAGGGCCCTCCAGAATTACACGAACTTAACCATATATGCTGGAGTTACTTCGCCAGCACGCCTGCGCTGGTGATAATATTCAAGTCTCATAGATCGTCTTCAACTCTGGATCCTCTTCCCAAGGTGATGTCTCTGACAAGGGGAAAATGCGTACAGTGCCTAGACATAAGTATTTGCACAACCCTATTTTTTAGGTATTTTTAAAAATTCAGGGTCTGCTTTAGGATAATTAATAAGGAAGTTTATATAACATATAAATAATAGAATATTTAAACAGTCAAATGTGCACTTATCACAAGAAAACTTAACACAAGTAAAAGTAATGAGGGACAAAAGTATTTGACCAAAGTAAATATGATGTTGAATATTTGATATTTAATAGTATAATTTGAATAAATTATATAAGAAAAAAGGACACTACTATCAGTTCTCTAAAACTCAAACATAAAGACTACCAGGAATCTAAAAGTAAAGAATAAAATACTATGAACAATGATGCACAGCTAAGAAATCTATCTGTTAGTGATATATAAAGGATGGGCAATGTTTAGGTTGCTTAAAACTGGTTTGAGTTGCGAAATATACATTGATTCTAAAATTCGGAGTTCAAAATGGTCAGTTGCAAATGCTAAAACAGTAAAGTTTTAGCATTAGTCTTTATGTTTGAATAAATTAGTTTGAAAATTATTCTAGAACGTTCACGAAACGTCTCGAAACAAATACAATGTAAACAAACAACAGCTGGCGCAATCATTACCTCTCTAGACCTCGTTGAAGTCGCGCACACTCTCAGTACAATGCCCAAAGTTGAAGAAGTCCCTGAAGCTACTCGTAAACGGATAATTCGACTTCGTATTAATGGATTAACTTATAGCGTAATAGAGAACGTGTCAATGTTCCTTTTTCAACGGTTGGAGCAATAGTCCGCAAGCATCAAGTGACTGGGGCGGTCGCTATAACCTGCCAAGAGCTGGAGCACCGCGTAAGATCATGGGTCGTCCTCGGCGCTACATGCTACGTATGGTGACTAATGACCCCATGACAACCCCATGACAACTTCAGAGTGAACTGGCGTCTGAGGGACTGCATGTCAGCAAGAAAACTATTGTTAGGGAATTGAACCGTACTGACATTCATTCTTACACTCCTCGCAAAACTCTTCTTCTTACAGCAAAACATGTCAAGAGCCGCTCAACATTTGCCAAAGACAACCTGGACAAAAGAAATGAGTTTTGGGAAAGGGTTATATGGTCTGACGAAACTAAAATAGAACTTTTTGGCCGAAACGAAGCTCGGCATGTATGGAGGAAACGTGGTACTGCCTCTGAACTCAAGAACACCATCCCCACTGTGAAGCATGGAGGGGGCAGCATCATGGTGTGGGGTTGCTTTACTGCCCATAGTGTTGGGGATCTGCATATCATTGATGGCAAGATGAATAGTTTCATGTACAGGGAGATATTAGAGAAGAAGATGCTTCCAAGAGCCAAAAAATTCTACGGACGGCGCAGATGGACCTTCCAACAAGACAACGACCTCAAACATACAGCGAATTTAACGAAAGAATGGTTTCAAAAGAAGCAAATAAATGTTCTTCCATGGCCTAGCCTTTCACTGGACCTTAATCCAATAGCAAATTTGTGGCGTCTTTTTAAATCTGGTGTCCACAAACGGTGTCCCAAAAACCTTACTGAATTAAAGGTTATCTGCAAGGAAGAATGGAAAAAAATACCATCAAGTGAATGTGAAAAGTTAATTTCCAGCTATAACAATCGTCTCCATGCTGTTATTGCCAATAAAGGTCACGCCACCAAGTACTAACGTCATGATTTTTTTTTTTGTCAAATACTTTTGTCCCTCATTACTTTGGCTGGTGTTAAATTTTCTTGTTATAAATGCACATTTGACTGTTCTGTCTAAATATTCTATTATAAATATGTATATGTTATATAAAATTCCTGTATTTATTTTTCGAAAGCAGTCCTTAAATTTTTTAAAATACGTAAAAAATAGAGTTGTGCAAATACTTATGTCTAGGCACTGTATATCGCGGATAACCTGGGATTCGGCCATGATACGCTGGGTATTGACACACTAGTTAGACCAACACTGTATTGTAGACTCAATGTTACAGTTGGCACTGTCAGAAGATTATGACAAGCGAAATAAGCAGGCTTGCTGCGCGCTTATTTCTGTAGCGATTACGGATAGGGACCAGACCATGTCACAGTCTGGCACTAAAAGACTAGAACGTATTGAGGGGACCGGACACTAACCCAGTCCGATATCTAATGGCTGACTATTTTTTAGCTGGTGGCGCTTTTATACCTTCACGTAGGGCGTGTCACATCTTTAACTGACTCACCATTCCATCACCAATAACAATGTTTTCAGCCGACATCTGGAGATCTACCCAACTTATCTACTTTTCATAAAACAAAGAGTCTACTCACGAAATTGGCGTAACTTATCAAGACTTAACATCAAAAACAAACAAACAAATATCATTTATTATCTCGTATACAGGGTACAGTGGATACACCTATCGAGGTTTTCTTTTTGCCTTAATTCTAGAATTTTGAAGATCCAGTAGTGTGAAGAGCAGGAGAAGCAGNCTCTCGGTGCTGGAGTGCTCCACGCAGTGTAAATCCGTAGCGTGCCGTCCGGGGAATCGAACCCGGGCCTCCGTTGATGCGATGCCGAACCGTTGTCACTTCACCACCGAGAGGCATCACTCAAGCTGTTGAGTTTTTAACAAACAAAGATTTTTTATAATTGACTTAGACTGAATATTTATCTTTGTTCAAAAAATCTACAATATAATAAAGACCGATGCGTATTTATCTGTTTGTTTATCCATTTTCTGTCACGCTTTAACAAAACAGATAGGCGGAAATTAGCCGAGGTTGGAAGCTCTTGTCGTCCTCTCAAGTTCCATTGAAAACCGATTGGTAGAAAATCGGCCGGGTTGGAGAAGATGGCATACGTTTCTTAATTAGGGACAATTGAAGTTCAAAAATTACTATATCAGAGGCCTAGTCTGATTCCTGCGAGTACAGTATTACCTTCTCCATACATCGAATCTATGGCAAAGTATCGGGCGGCCTCAAGTCTAACTGCACTTATTGCATTGCCGAAGTTGAAATCGCAGCAGTGAATATATCTGAAGCTTCAATTAGCACTCTCATGCATCTTGATTCTTGGTTTCTTCCCACAGAAGATTTCATTGCATCAGCTATTCTTCCAACTTTGATGCAACTGTCGACGATACATCTTTCAATAACCAAAAAACTATCAGACAAGTATGGCACACTAGGGTATCTATGATAACAAATCAAATCAATTCTTTTCAGTGTTGCTGAAGTGACTGCAGAAGTAATGAATTGTTTTCATGTCAGAAAACAAGAGTCTTGATGCTCAGTAATTAGGGTAATTAGGATGCCGTGAACCCTCATCTGGATGATCTTTAAAATTGGCAATTGTGTGAAGGAAAACATGGTTAATGAAGAAGGATCAACACAAATTATTCGCTGTCATTATATGACAGCGCGGGCACACTAGTAACACTATGTTCTCTAACGCAACCTACAAATTAATGTCATTTGAATTAGCAACTTTCTGTACAAAGCGTTTGTAGAATGTTTCTTAATAGTCAGAGTTTATGTACCTATATATCTGTATAGGTAAAATTTGAAATATGTATCTTGTTTACAGGTCGCAGTGACATAGCTGCGCAGCATTTGTAGATCTTCGACCTGACGAAGGCACTAACTAACGTCAAGCTCCAGTAAATTTATTGGTTAGCCTCTTAACCCTTTTATGATTTCTTCAGATTATTATTGTGGACGCCACGCATAGGGTCAGTAATACGAGAAATAATGTTCTATGGAACGAGTCACCATTGCGAAGAAAATTTTAATTAACGACTCCAGCAAAACACTTCGTTGCTGCACCCAACTACCGCCGAAAAAAAAAACACTTGAGAAAGTCTGTGCCGCTGATAATAAGGGCCGCAAGCAACAGCCGTGGCATCAGTTGCAGGAGTTTGGAACTGAACGAAAAAGTCCAAACTCGGCGGGTTTGGCCGCTGAGCAGCTGTCTATACCACTGGCCAACTGTTTGCCTTTCGATAAAAAATGATCTTTGGCAAGCAAGGCAACGACAGCTGCCGACCAGCAATCGCGCAATGAACAAGTTTCGGCGCAGTGAAGATAATTAAAATGCTCTCTAGAGTACAACAGCTGAGTCTCAGCTACAGTCTGTCTGGTTACATACCGCCCACTGCTATGGCACGGATTGATAAACACGCCTCACTTGCGTCACAGTACAACCTTGCATCACAACAGTTGCAAACACACTGAGTCCGGACAGACTGGTGCTGAAACACAAGGCAAGGCCCTGTAAACAAAAGTGTCTAGAGAGCCTTTCACATGTGTACGGTAGACTACCGCTGTTTCACAATACGGCACCGCTTCCGTTTGTAGCTCATCTACTCTTTAGGGCGAGTTCATATGTGATTCATATCAACGTGTACACTCATCTACTTGTCCGAACGTACCATAGGAACAGCAGAAAAGTGCGCCGTTTTCTCAGTTTCATTTCGCTCCAAATTTGAAAAAAAATATCCGGATCTTGCCTTTATTTATAGCCTCACTTGCCGAGGAAACTGATTTGAAGTCTGATGTTTCAGTCACTTTTTGAGGCGGACACAAAGATCTATTGACAAAGACGATACAAATTCATTCCCACGAGTGCGTGAGTCAACGCGTTGAAAAGACAAACGAGTAGAGTGGCCATTACATTACACCTGCTGTAAGCGGCTCATTATTTCATGCTTGCTTACAAGCAGGCTAATTCTCCACAATTCTCTTTAATATCTTCATTGACAGTATCCACACCCAACACAGCGCAGTTGGAGTAGAATGACATACTAATGGTAAAGCTGCCAATGCACTCAGCTATGGTGATGATATGGTTCTGACTTACCCCATTCAAGCGGGCTGCAAAAACTGCTTACAATTTACACGAACAAGGTTCGCAAGCTATGTATCGAATATAATATGCACTGTTAAAACGGTCTGCATGTACATTAATACTAAGTGAAGTAACTTACTCTAACCTACTGTAGAGTTACGCGTGTCGATGGTGTAGAGATTACTTTTGTCAACAGTTTCTCTATCCCGGGTCATAAAATCACTGCCGATTTTCAAGATAAACAGAACATGGCGAGAGAAACGCCCATACTTCATGCAGTCGGCAACTTGCTAATCTGGAAGTTTGCTCACTGTTCTCAAGAGGTCCAGAGGGATTATTTTTAAAGGCTTTCCTAACTGTTGATCGAGTGACAACTTAAGGTTTGCTCGATTGAAGTCTTCAAAATCCGCCAACCTCTCTCTGACTGCTGACGGTCGTCCGGCAGCCTTTTAGAAGCTCGGAGATGCCCAACTTGTTATGACCCGTTCAGAGGAGAGCAGATGTCGGAGTTCTTTTTGTTTTCTTTGTGATATACACGCACCTCAACACTTCTTGCTGCTAATGATAGTTCCCTGAAGATGATGAATTTAGAGTTCGTGTTACGGAGAATAATTTCATTATTCAAGTTAATCATAGATGTAAATATGAAGTGCAATAGCACCCGATAATTCCCGATTTTTACTGTATTGGCCGATGTATTTACCTAGTGTTAGGGCACGCTCGAGTGGGCGCCGAAATCAAGCTTGTGGTGGTTGACTTGACGGAAACTTCAGACAGGTGCGCTGGCTACGGCCTGTTGAATTATTATTGAGTTTCAAGCATTGACCCTTGACCGACTGCCTTAACCCGTGGACTTTACAAGATGCGGTTTGAGCAGCGCCGGCCTGTTGCTTCAGAGCAGCAGTGCACGTCGAAGGGTTATCATTTCCGGAAACTCGTTGTTGTTCCTTAATATGGAGTTGTCAGCCTGCTCAACGTAATACTGTTGCTTCTAACGCATGCAGTGCAGCTCAAAGCCAAAGTTTCTGTTTGAAGTTTCGAAAGGCCATGCTTCGACGATCTCATTTCGGCGCCTAGCCCAATTAAAAATTTTCGGTGGAACTACCGTGGCATTTGGTCCACACATGGCCGCCACAGGTCGCCCCTTTGAGTGAGGCATCCGTGAGGCTCGGGTGCTGCACGGTCGCTATGCGCGTTTTTGGGGGTGGCACGGGCTACCTCATTCCGAACATAAATCACCCATACAGGGCGCGCTTGCCCGACCATGTTCAACGGATATTCCGCGCCTCCGCAGAAGTAGCACTATACTGCTATTTTGGCCAAGACGTGGAACATGGTCGGGCAAGCGCGCCCGACACACTATGACACACTATGTGCCATAGTGTTCTTAATATTTATTACATCCATCACAACTTGCAATGGACTTACCGTTGTAAGCACATGTTTACGAAGCAGAGAGATAGATATATAGCAACGATATGTGGTATGATGCGATGCGTATATATACATATACTGTTACGTAACTTAAACACTGGCTAATTATTCCCAACTGAATTAATTGAAAGAGACCTTCCTCTAACACATTATTTCGTACTTCGAAAGTTTTCCCCAAGTCTATGTTTTGCGGAAATAATCCGTGAATATTACAGCTCGCCTACAGTATACCTCCTTCTAAACAGAAAGGAACATATTCAAGCAATTGCAACGGATAAAGTACTAAAGCAGTTGAAACTTATTTGAAGAAACATTGGCCAATAATAATTCAAACTGAAAAATTAAGTTACGAATGACTGCACCATCTTTGCTACGAGTATGCTCAGAACAAAAGAATGGACCCTAACATACAGTCAGAGGTGTTGCAGTGGCCAGTAGCAACGACGGAAATTCTTGCTTTAGAAGAAGATAAGGGAAATCAGAAATACGCTGTGGGGTGTCCATTCCTGTCCTCCGACTGGCGGTTATTATGACTAGAATAACAACAAAACAACAGCATCTACTGTACTATCCACAATTGAAATACGGTACAGACGTCGACTACCCACTATCGGAACGTAAACTGCCACTTCCATCTAACTGACAGCTATAAACATTCTAAGCAGAACTCCTCCATCTCTCTTTAAGTCAGTTTTATTAAAATCTATAACACGACGATGTAAGTGTTGCAACCTCGTGAAAATGTTTGAAAACGCATGTCTGCGACAACATTTTTCGGTATTTTGCAGCTCACGTAGATGGCCAGTCATGAGCGGGAGATTGAATGAAATAAATTTGAAAAAACGGTGATATATTCAAGAAAACAATATACGAAGGCCTCAGGTCCCACACCTAAACACTTCGACTCGTCGATGTGATGTAAATTTGCTACGTGCGGTCACGGCTATGTTTTATTTCAGTCCTATTCAGTCCTCCCGTTGCATTCTTTGCTTCCTGGTTTGACCTGCCCGTTAAGTACCTTATACCCTGATCTACGAGTTCCGCTACAGTGTTAAAATATCAGGTAAGTCGATGAAAAGCTGGAATGTTAAGACTATGAAAGGCCAATTAATTGCACACTCTAGGGCGCAGTCCGAGCGCGCAGACCTTTTTCAGATAATGCAATACTAGACGACAAAGTGGAAGACAAACAGACGGACTGACGGATCATCACCAAAAAGTACTTGTAATTTCTTCGTGGTATTCCTAACAGATCCTGTAAATTACATACCCTAACAGATCCTGCAAATTTCATAAAGATTCACCAATAAGATTTTGAGTTATGCTACTAATGGACAGACAAATCCTTGTAAAAATGTAACCTACTACACTTACTGTTGAACGGAAATAATACCCTTACCGCAGAATTGACCACAAATCGATTATTTTGCTCTAAATTGCCTTGGAAATTTTACAGAAAGTTAAACATATGATGCTTATAGTGTCTGTAAATTTTCAAACCATTAATCTTGCTGATTCAAGAAAAATAATGCTTTTTGTCAATTTTCAAATTTCACTGAGCGGCGGTGATAGCTCTTGGAATAAAAAAAAAAAATAGGAAGTTTATATCACCAAAGGCACAAAAATGAACAACACAAATGAGAAAAAATATGTATTAAATAAGTAATCATCATTGAAAAGTTTACAATGACTGAAAAAAGTCTTATTTGCCAACATAGCCCCCGTGACGTTTAATAACTTCAATAATCCTTGTATCCATGCAGTCAGTTAGTGTCTTTATTACAGAAGGTGGAACTGCCCTTGCTTAAGCAACAGCATCCCCCCCCCCCCCGAAGAAAGATTTTGAGTTGTACTGCCTTCCATCTGCGTAAATATCCCTTTTCAGAAGGGCCTAGAAGTTTTCAATTGGGTTTAGATCAGGTGAGCACGGGGGCCAAATCATCAGTTTCTCTCCGTGGAACTCCAAAGAGTCCCGAAATGCTGTGGTAGTAAGGGCAGAGTGAGTTGGCGCATTATCATGCATGAAAATCAGTTTCAAAGCAACGAAAGAGGTATGTCATCCAGCCATGGGACTAAGGCGTCGTTTAACATGTCACAATATGATGCAGATGTAATTTTCACGCCATCATGTACTGTAACCGGACCTACAAGTCGATCCCCTATGATACCAGCCCACATCATAACACCACCTCCCTGTTGTTGACGTTTTACGCGTTAATGACACTCACATACAGGTAGCACCCAATCGTTACTCCACCCATCTGGTCCCGCAAGGGTTACCCAGATTTCGTCGGTGAAGAGAACATGATTCATGTTGATTTTCATGTTCTTCTCTGCTTATTCCATTTACAGAATTTTATCTCCTGGGGTCAGAGCAGACAATTTTAGAGGGGATTTGACAAGCAATGAAGCGAAGGATACCATTTTTTTTGTGGTGTTAAGACCGTCAGAAGGCCCAGCAGTCGTGAAATTTATTTACTTGTTTGCCCGGGTCTTTAACGAAGGTGATGAACCACATTTCTCAAGTCTCTATCAGAAACAGTCCTTGATTGCCCAGCATCTGATCGTTTTTTTCCGTGGTGAAGGGTCTTTCAAGAAACTTGTCAATGTGTCAATATGGCACCGTATTTTTCGGGCAATAATACCAGGAGAGGTGCCTTTAGCAATTTCTTTGATAATTTATTTTTTCTAGTAAGTTAGAGCTTTTCCACGTCTCATTTCAGCATAATAGACAAGAAGCTATTATTGTCGCTCACCTCAAAAAGAGAAAAATGCAAATAGTTGTCAAAAAGGAGACTCAGCAAAATGTAAACAAACTCAACAGTGTTGCCATAAGATGTCACGATTTCCCTGCAAATTTCATGATAATTCAATAGCGCAAAAATGAGATATGGTCAATTTTGTGTTAAAGCTATTATTTCCGTTCCAAGTGTACGCAGAGGTAATTAAGAAAAACAGAGCCTAGAAACGGCGTATAAAGTTCGATGAAGTAGCATGCAAAAAGTACCTCTGAAGAGTAAGACTGTCTTAATTATGATATTTTGCCGCATCTCTCATTATCCAGATTCAAGGGTACGAATCCTTTGCTGATAAAACATTGGCGAAATTCCTAGGTGAAAAATCATTGTAAGAAGATAGAGAACTAAGCACTTTTTTCTTTTGATGACATAAACGGAATTCTTTTATTATTTTTGAGAAATGAAATTTGATGTTCATTAACCATACTGAGTGAGATTGACAACATTATTCGCAAGGAAAATAATCGAAATTTCACTTGTATTTGCTGACTTTATCTGATGAAGCACAAAGTGGAGCAATTTTATTTTACCGTAGAGCTTTCGTGACTTAATATAAATGAACTTCTTCTCATCTGTGTAAGCCAATTCGAACACTATAGTTAATTTGTAGTAGATTAGGTTAGATGAGACGCGTCATGTTATACGATGTGATTAGCTAGGTAGTGTCCTGCGACATGAGATTAATTTATTAGTTTACTGCAGTCTTGGGGTAGACGGACTGAGTTAAGATAGACTGAATTAAGTCTAACTTAGTGTAGGAAATTATAATAACGTAGCATAGGTTTGCTACATTTAAGAAACTAAACACATCAATTTACCGTAGATTTTCCGCTAGTTTGCGTGTACCTGTGACGGCATATAGCTTTGAGAAGAGGATATAACAGTTTTACCATTGTCTTCGATAAGCCCTGACTTGAATGTAGTCGAAAATTTACTGCGGGAATTGCAAGTCAGGATATGTCATCAGGCTTTGAAGAAATGCCGGGTATTCGAAGACATTGTCGTTAAAGAAAAACATCTCAGCGGAACTTGCAGTGCAGGTTTTTGGTGCAAAAGATGCATCATCAATTTATCTGCAGACTTGAGCTTTTATGATTTCTACTAAAGTTGTGGCAGATAGTACAAACAGAGAACAGTTTGATTATATTCACAAAAATATGGTTGAGTTAACAAAACTGTTTGGTCAGCAATAAGCCAACCAAATTTTTGGTGAAAATAACCAAATTTTTTTTTGTTAAAAAATTTAGTAGTATTTATAGATTTTTAGTAAAAATTACGAAAATAGGTTTCGTAATTTTAACCAGATTCTTACATCTATTTGTATTGACCAAAATCTAGTTATAGTTACCACTCTATTCATTACATGAACCAAGTTTTCTAATAATATCCATGTATATCAGCGTGTTATTAACCAAAAGAAAATGTATCTACAACAGAGCATTTTCGCCCGTATTTTTAGTGTTACCAAAAAATTTAGTGATTCTAAACAAAATACCGTAACTAAAATAATTTTGTTAATATTACTACCCTGTTCTCTGTGTGTATGATTTCGGGCTGCAATAGTTCCTACCTGCTAGTAAAATTGCGAATTTTATTTTAAAAATGCATGAAAGTCAAGCAGAACCGAAAAAATGTTGCTCAAGCAAAATAATTACCGGAAACATTCACTTGAGAATCCTGAACACTAGCTGTGACACCATCAGAATCTAAATGTAGTGGTAATAGATACTGAAAATGGCTTGCCCATATGCTTAGCGTAATGTTCCAACTGCCGAAAAGAAATTCAACTGACGAGCAAAGGCGCGAAACGCATTAGGCACGACGGAAGCTGAAACTCCATCAGAGATCGGGCCTTTCATCTCTCACGCTCAAGAGAAAGACAAGAAAAAGCACCTAGCTGCTTTTTTAAACGAAGGGCTTCATAAAATGCAGTAACTCGGATATATTTCAGGAACTTCATTGGTCTTTATACTTATTTGATGTTCAAATTTCTGCTGTCTCATACACTCGTCATTCAGTGAAGAAATATTTCTTATCCGAAGCTTTAATATAGGAACGGAGAAACCGAATAACTAATCAAGCAATCAGTCAACATATAAAATGTATATTATTATAATTCCCGCAAACCTCATACTCTATTATTTTTTCTTGAAAAAATGCTCGGACTGTGAGCTGTCTTTTTGAGTATAAAAAGTTTCTGTGATTTTAGATTAGATTAGATTAGATTAGATAGGCGGCAGTAGACGAACCAATAGGCCCATTCCCAAAGAGACACCGGAACATACGCCCCGGCACTCCATGAGCTATTGCCATTATGTTAGTAGGATATAGAGGACAGGAGAAAAGAGAGAGAGAAANAAAAGGGGGGGGGGTGAAGAGTCCCTGCCCAAGAAACGATCTTGAATGCACGCAAGCACGTTCAAGAGCCGCTGACATGCGTAGCTTAGAGATATCAAACTGTGTAGTTGGAGCGGGAAGATCCATTCCTAACTTTTTGAGTTATGTTGCTAACAATCATTCTGACAAACATAAGTCAAATACACAAACAGAGCAACCGATCATCACCAAAATTGTATCATTTATGTCTTTTACCATTACTGAAAACTTCTGTATATTTCATAAAGATCTATTCATAATTTTGTAAATTATTTTGCTAACAAGCATAAAATCAAAACAGCGACAAACGAACGAACAAACATATC
>LQNS02278174.1:30094087-30107959 GCA_001587735.2 Parhyale hawaiensis | reverse complement strand
TTTGTGAATGATTTGAACGTACAGTGCCTTAACATTCTTTAAAACGTAAGTCGTCGTAAGCGGAATGTGCCACGAATTTCCTGTATCAACTGACCAGTGTCTGCAAACAATGTGTATGTGTTACAACGAACAAGCCAAAGCCAGCGTACTGCTTCGGTAATAAGTGAGATGAATCAGCTGATTCATAAACGGGTTGATTTAAGTCAGATATGTTTATGTTAGATAGGGTAGGTTATGCCATGGTAATTAGGGTTCAGCATGCATTACGTTAGCCTAGGCTAGATTAGGTACGGCTAGGCTGAGTTATGTCAAGTTAGAGAATAAAAAACTGAGAACATAACCTATGTAATATTTCAGAAAGTACTCGTCATAAACTTTTATAGTTAGGCAAGCATCTCTTATGTTACTGTTCATTGAACTAATAGAACCTGGCCTATGTCTAACATAGCTTAAAACAAACCTATCCATTTAATGTACGAGTGATTCTATTCACTTATTAGCTAGGCATTGCGCGCAATGCTTGGTGACATTTACTCCCTATAACGTGTCCACAAAATACACAGAGACACAATATAAACTGCTAACACACGAACAATTTTTACATGCTGCTCACATATAAACGAAGTTCAAGTACATCACACACTTTAATTGATGATGCCTATTAATTATTGGAATAAACTTCACGGCACGTAAATTGTGAATTTACACAGTTTTTTCGAGGTACGCATCTGATTGCAACACCATCACAAACCATCACCCTTCGCGCCTCCCACTGTGGCCGTGACCTGCCACGCCATTGGTTGCCCTGAGACTGCACTTGCTGAAAGGTTCAGGAAAAAAATCGCAACCCGGCTCCCATATCCTATGTTAGCGCCTTGGTTGTAGTTTCCTCGCCCCTAGCTGACGTGGCCTGCGCCCAAACTTTGACATGTACTGTACCGCCAATTTCTTCGCTGTAGGCGAGTGCCTTCTGCGCCCCGTCTCTCATGGAAAGGAAATTCTGTCAGACGAAGAGAAAAAACCTAATCAGACAACGTCTGGTGAATGCGTGTGCCACAAGGTTACCTTGGGACTTGCATTATATAGTACGTGGTATGTCTTTTTCTTATTGTTTGTTGTATCTGCAAATTGTTTACCTGCAACCTGTCCGCCGGGCACCGAGGCGCGTAAGGTCTGTTGTAGGTTGTGGAAGCTAGTGTGCGCCCTGCCGCAGGATATGCATTAATTGTAGCCGAGGTGGGCCGGTGTCCGTCGCGCTATAACGGGTGTATCATCTGTTATATTTTAGAAGAATACCCTCTTAATAAAATATTGCATATTGTGTCTCGTTAACATTTCCCTTGCAGGGCGGTCGACCGGGTCCACTAATAAGATCCCGTCTCTCTAGGGTACGCCCGATCGTACATAGATCGCACTAAGGGAAAAAATCGTTCTGTTGGAAGCTCTCCCCAAAACAGGGTGATTTAATTTAATTTCCGAAATACCCTATCCCAGTTGAGCTCTGGCCACTGCCGATTTTAGCGAATTATAAGTTTCAAGTGGGACGGATCACTGATCCCTCCTGTCAACTGTGTGGACAGGACGAACAGTCTGTTCGTCACCTTTTCTCCGTTTCCTCGCTTCTCTCCCTCTCTTGGACTTTCTCCCCTTTTGCCTAGGCCCCTCCGGAGCCTCCTCCCCAACTAGCAATGGTGGACCCTGACGATGGCAACCAACAACAACAACAACAACAACATGGCAGCCAGTGCTATATCACTCCACTGCTGCCAATGCTATATCACTTCACTGCTTCCAATGCTAGACCATTTCCTGGCGGCCAACGCTTCATCACTTTACTGCTGGCCGGGCAACATCAATTAATGGCTGCCAGCTTTTACTAGGCATTTCATTACAAATCGAGCATGCCATTAATTTGAGAAGCTTCTGTTCTACAAAATGAGACTGTTTATTTCATCAACTATTGCGGAATACGTTTACTACAAATATCAAGGGATGCCATAAATGGTTGCTTTACGTAATTACACTTCAAGCCTTAATATTTTCGTAAATTTCTTGCGCATAGAAGTTTTATAAGTATGTACAGGTTTACCAGCCATTATTGAATGTAAAAGAATCAAGTCAAATTGCTTAAACAAAGTATGAAAAGTAATGGGAGAACTTATAAAAACGTGTCTGCGGCACCGTGCACTCAGGCCCAATATTATGGTACCGAAATCTGCCTTAGGGGCCAGTGTCCAGTCAATGTGTGGTGTGGTCCATGGCTGTAGCTACATGTATAGGTAAACAATGAAGAAGATATGACTCATCGTTCTCTTTATCGCTCTGTACTTATAGCCTGACCAACTCCATACTCAGCACCAAAACATAAAGCATAACAACTGAATGAAACGCGCGGACTTGAAAATATAACGGACACCATTATTACTTCGTACGTGATTTAAATTTTTCATTAGATGAACCACTTGCATGAGCGAGTCAACTCCTTGAGATCTAAATTTTAACTCGAGATATCGGAAGAATTTAATTTTTCTTTTATTAGCTTCTTATCGTAGAGATATGCTGTACCTTCGGATATCGTAGGTTTTGTATCGAAAATCGCTGCCATTTTGCATGTTTGTTGGAATGGATAGCACGGAATCTAAACTGGCATATAAACACTTACTTTGAAAACTAGAAAAGCGCTCCGAGAGTGCAAAATTCTGTTAAGGAGGGCAATGTTGATCAAAAATGCGGGCATGAAAAGAGGATTTCCCTTTTATTACCACAAAAATTTAGTCATTCGTGTCTATTGACATTAATAACAGTGCAATTTTTTGAGTTATGTTCTGACAAACACTAAGACAAACATATATCTAGTCAAACACACAAACGGACGAACCAAGCTTTTGATATTTCTAATAATTGTTAAAAATTTCACAAATATCCTTCCGTAACTTTTTGAGTTTTATTCCCACAGATATAAATCCGAAAAAACAGGGAGCTGATAGATCACCCTCAGAAAAATATTGTCAGCTGCTCAAGGTAACTTACGAGGAAGAAAATGCAGTGAAACAAACAAACGGTTTGATGGATCTTCACCAAAAGTTAATCAATTATTCTTCGTAATGTATATACCTAACATTCCCTGTAAATGTCTTGAATAACCGTCCATAACTTTTTGAGTTTTTTGTGAGAGACAGACAAACAATTTTATGAAGATCCGTTCAAAACTTTTTTGATTTTGTTCTGGTAAACATACAAATGGATGAACAGAGTATCACCAAAATTTGATCATCTCTTCTTCCTAACTCATCTAATAGTTCCTGTAAATTTAATGAAGTTTCATTCGTATGTTTTTGAGTTATGTTGCCAAGAAATAACAGATAAACAAACAAAAGGCTGAACGGATCTTCGGCAATAGTTGATTATCTGTTCACCTTGACATACCTAGCAGTACCTGTATATTTCATGAAGATCCGTTTACAACGTTCTGTTTTATGTGTCGACTGTCAGACGTACCAACAGCCAGACAGGCAAATGCCGACTAACAAACACATCATCTCTTTGGCGGAGATAAAAATAAAGCGGCGGCTATACAAAGTTAAAACGCTGAAAACTGTGGGGTTCAGATCAAGTAACAGGGCATTTTTGCAACCTTGGATTTGCCTGCAAGCTGGGAGCTGCTACATGGCACCGACCACTCCAGTGAGAGCTTGTAAATGCTAATGCATGACGGCCACAGCGACTCCTCATCGCCCGGGCTGCTTGTTGACATGTTGCTGGCGATCGCTTGCTGCTGGCTGTGGTTGTACCAGTCAGTTACGTCAAGCGCTTTTCATAACGATAATAACAGAGCCATAATTTCTTCTTAGAAAACTGTTGCTAATTATGAGCAGTAATTTTTTAGTGAAATTAAAGGGGTTGCTGCGCTTGTTAAAAACGAACTCAAATTATTATTTTAACTGATTGACTGCGCATACCAAAAAGAATTCACCTTTACAATTTTGGCACCGCTGATGAAAAGATACTATCATTTTTGTCGTTTTGTTAGCTGCCAAGGACTACTGTCTAACAGGACGTGCGCAACCAGATTCATGACGTCGCTAGCACAGGCCACTGCATATTTAGTGGCCTAACATTTTGTGTTTGACAATTTTATAAAAATTTACTTCTGCAATGCACTGACAGTTATTGTGAGATTTTAAATTGATATTATAAACTAGCGGGATGAGTGAAAATTCTACAGTTAGTGAAAAATTTTACTGTCTAATATGTACCATACCTAAGCTACGATATTACAATTTTTTTTAGTTCGACCTCATCCACATCTTCTATCGTAACCCTCTCTGTCTAAACTAAAGCAAGTTACGTAATCCATGGAAAATGCTTGCTAAACTAAAGCAAGTTACTTAATCCATGGAAAATACCGTCTGACGTATCGTAGTCCTTCTACTCGAACCTATATCATATAAGCTAACGCCATTCGTGAATCCCAATACTCGACATCTATCATGACGTAAATTATTATACCTTGAGTATCTCATGTAACGTAACGCTTCTCGACTAACATATGTAATGCTCCTCGTCTTACCTAGCGCGTTTTATCTAACCTAACACTAATCATCTAATCTAAGGACGTATTCGATTGGGGCATAAAGTCAGGTTGCTTAACTGAAATCGAGCAACTGTTGACTTGGCTTTATGTCCCAATCGAACACGCCCTTAGGACGTTTTCGATTGGGACAAAAAGTCAAGTCAACAGTCACTCGATTTAAGCTAAGCAACATGACTTTATGTCCCAATCGAATACGTCCTTGCTCTCATCTAACCTAACGGGCCTTGTCAAGCCTAACGCTCGTCATCTAACACTGCTCTATCTAACTTTACTCTCCTTATTCAACCTAACGTACCTCAGCTAACCCAACGCTTCTCATCTAAAACCTAACGCATCATATCTAATCTAATGCTTTTCAGCTTACTTGACTTCTCCATCCAACGAAGCTCATAATCTCACCTGATCTAACCTAAAGCACTGCATCTAACCTTACCAAACGCTCCTAATGGGGCCTAACGCTTCTCGCATAAGCTTAGACTCCTCATCTAACCTAACGCTGCTTATCTAAGCTAATGCTCATAAGCTAGCCTAACGCACTGCATCTAAACCAGCGCTCCTAATCTAAACTACCACCCTTCATCTAACCTAAATCTTTCTATTTAACCTATCGCTAAGTTTATCCTTATGATTTTCTTTCCACTAACGCTTAGCTTAGCATGATGATATAATTCTAACCTAACGCTTAGAAGGACCAGTAAAAAGTTACTAGCAGGAGCAGGAAAATTTATACCGCAGATGGGAAACAAGTCATACGAGTGTCTCCTACAAGAAGTGGTACTCATCTCTCTCTCGAGCAAACACGACTCAAGGGGCAACTAAAAGAAACATTCAAGTCCTTTAATGGCTTCAACGAATTGCCTACAACAGGACTTCTTGAGAGAGACGCTAATGATCGTCTGCGAAATGACGATCAGAAAGTCAAACATAAAACTCGACGAACTACTATAAATCAGCAGTTCCTCCTGAATTTCAAAGTAAATATTGAAATTAGATTCTACTCTGAAGTTGTCGGTGCAGAGACAGTCAATGAGACTGTATTGGAGGCAACACCCTCCACAGCTATGAACTCCTGCACCAGGAGTTACAAATTCATAACGACCAAAGATTTAGATCCCACTCTAGTCCACTGTCTTTCATGTCCCAACCAGCATAGCGTCTCCGATGGCAGTAGCTCATAGATGACTGGATCCTTATTCGGCTACTCTGGGAATGGGCCTGTTGGTCCGTCTACTACCAACTATCTAAATTAATCTATTTACAATGACAAGCTTCGTCTATTCCAGCACACTTTGTCTACTTTAACACAGCCGAATTAAGCCAGCCGTAACTCATGCACCTTGTCGACTATATTGCATTTTGTCTGCTCGGGCAAACTTTGCCTACCTTAACGCACCTAGTTTGCAATGACACACGTGCCCCTTTTATTTTTAATTCAAACACACCTCAAGAGGCGCATCTGAACATACATCATTTAATATATATCATTTCGTTCAAATTTACGCACCTGTCGAATTTAACGTACTTTATCTAACCTCACACACTTCATCTTATCTAAAACAAGGACCATGTGAGCATCCATATGAGAACTACAAAAAAAAAAACTCCGATTACTATCATTATCGTCCCTAAACACACACATTGTCTGACCTATGTAATGTACCTCCCGCAAATTTACACTGCACCTTGTCTAAATCAACACACCTTGTGTAACTTAATGAGTTTCATCTAATGGACTGCATTCTATGTAATCTGCTGCGACTTAACGCATTGCAAATGAACTTGTGTATGTAGAATGGAGTAAATTAATAGAGAAGAGAATACAACGAAGCTCAAAAGTTATACATATCGAAAAATATATAGCGTTTCATTCTTTTATTCTCGTAGCTGAGTGCTAACATCCAGTTTCTTAGCTTTTTAACCGCTTTATTACTCATTTATGTCTGTACCTCAGACATAAGCTACTTAATAGAACTTTGGATGTGTTCTGACATTACATGAATGATCGTGTGGTCCTTCAGGGTAATAAGTTCGCTCTGTTATTTTAAATATACTAGTTGACTTTGCAAGCGTTTCTTCTGCTAGACAGTTACATTTGCATAGTCCTACTGATGATGCAGACAAAATGCATTATATTAGGCTTAGAGCTCATGAAGACTGAGCGCCCACTTAAGTAATCTGAAAGGATGGTAGTTCGCACATACGCCTGACTGTGCTACGTGGCAGACACTTTTTCATATCTTGTTCTATTATTTATTTACACTTTGTTTAAGATATTTTACTCAACTCTTTTGCATTTAGTATTTATTGGCTAACCTACACATACTGCTAAAACTTGAATAAGTAACAAAATCACCAAAAGTACAACTACTCGAAGTGTAATATCGTAAGTAAAATGTTTATGACATCCTTGGTGTTTGCACTAAACTATAGAATATTTTCGCAAAGCTGAATAGAATAAGCAGTTTCATGTTGTAGAACAGAGGCTTCTGAATTTGATGGAGTACTCCGATTTGCTACATACGGCCAAATAAGCAGCAAATGGAGTTGTAGATAAAATTATTTGGTATACGCGCTCAGTGAGAAATCAGTGCAGACAGCAGAGCTGAAGGGTGAGTTGGAACAGCTGGTAGCCATGAAGTGACGTACCTTTGGCAATCATTAGCTGATGCAACAGTGCCACCCAGGAAGTGATGTAGAATAGGCAACCATGAAGTGATGCAACATAGGCAACCCTGATGTGATGCAATGTAGGCAACCATGAAAATATTTAACTTAGGCAACCATGAAGAGATGTAACTTCGGCAACCATGAAGTAATGTAACATAAGCACGCGTGTCGTGATGTAACCTAGGCACGTATGAAGTGATGTAACGTAGGCAATCACGAAGTGCTGTAATATACTAAGACCGTAATGTGAAATAAGATGGACATCCACGAGTTGCAGCTTGAGATGGTTCTAGTATTGAAAGGTTGTATCAGCACTAAAATGTTATGTTTTCAGATAATTTCACCTCTGTCCTGGCATCTTCACCCCACGGTGAATCATGCATTTTTAGTTCATGGCTATCAATATGGTTTCACTTTGTTTTATCACTGTATCGTCAGTATTGCTGAATATTTCTAACCTACCATTTTAGTATGGGATATTTAAGTATTTTTCATGTAATATGTAGCGATGTGCCTATTTTTTCTATAAAATTCAAATATTCCTAGAAAGTATGACGAATTTTCTATTATTCTTTGTGTCCGAATACATTATATTTATTCCCCGCTGCTGATATATAATGATAAATATGGTTTTCCTCCTCTACAACACATTCCCTACGGTATGAGGAAAATTATTTTGAGTTTTCTGTAATTATTAGTGATTATTACCACCGCCAAGGAGGTTATGTTTTCGTTGGATTTGTCTGTCTGTCTTTCTCTCTGTCTGTCTGCCCCCAAGATAACTCAAAAAGTTATGGACGGATTTTGATGAAATTTACAGATTTTGTTAGGTATATTACGAGGAACAGAATCTGATTATTAACTTTTGGTGAAGATCCGTCCATCCGTTTATTTGTTTGCCTGCCTCATTTTTCTTAATGCCATAACTCAGAAAGTTATGAACGGATTTTTTATAAAATTTACTTGAGTTGTTAGGTATATCACGAAGAGTAAATAACCCAATTTTTGTGATGATCTGTTCGTTCTTTCTGTCTGTTTGTCGTTGTGTTTGATTTTATACATGTTAGCGCAGTAACTCAAAAAGTTTTCAATGGATCTTTATAAAACTTACTGTTAAATGTTAAAAGACATAGATGATTAAATTTTAGTGTAGATCGGTTGGTTTGTTTATATGTTTGACTAATGTTTGTCATGATGTTTATTAGCAGCATAACTCAAAAAGTTTTGAATGGATCTTTATGAAATTTACAGGAGTTGTTAGTAATGTTAAAAGACATAAATGATTAAGTATTGGTGCAGCTCGGTTGGTTCGTTTGTATGTTTGACTTATGTTTGTCATAATGTTTGTTTGCAGTCTAACTCAAAAAGTTAGGATCACCTGTACAACCTGTCACCCAGAAGCATTTGGGGTGACAGTTGTACAGGTGAGGAATATTGGCGTGACAATCGTACAGGTGGGAAAGAATTGTGTGACAGTTGTTCTGTGGGTCTGATCTACCTAATTGCTAATTACCCTGACGTAAACCAGCCTTACCTAACCTAGCCTAGCCTCACCTAACCTAGCCTTTAATAACCTAGTCTCAACTAACCTAACCGAGCCTTAAGTAACCTGACCTAGCCTTGCCTAACTTAACCTAGCCTCCTAACCTAACTCAAAGTAACGTAACACAGCCTTACCTAACCCAACATAACCTAACCTTACCTAACCCAACATAACCTAACCTAATCCAACTTAACCCATCCTCACCTCCCCTAACCTAGCTTTAACTAACCTAACATAGCCTTAACTAGCCTAATCCAGTCTTGCATGTCCTCACCTAGCCTTACCTAACCTAACGAAGCGTAACCTAGAATTACCTGACCTAACATTACTAACCTAACATTAACTAACATTACCTAACCTAACCTCACCTAACCTTACCTAACCTAAGATATTTGGGTGCCAATTGTGCAAGTGAATTGACTGGGGTGACAATTGCCCAGGTGGGATATGTTGGGGTGACAATTGTGCAGGTAGGATTTTGAGGTGACAGTTGTACAGGAGATCCAAAAGTTATGAACGGATCTTCAAATAAAATTGCAGAAGCTGTTAATACTATCAAAAGGCACAAATGATTAGATTTTGGAGTTGATACAAAGATAATCATGGATTCAGAGCCAATTCCAATTTTTCGTTACCGTTGCCTTACTTGGCGAAGGTATGCCCTCTCAGAGTGCTCTAGTTTTATCAATGTTTACGAAATTCGGCCTCCAGACCCACTCCAGAAAATCTAGATGTCAGTCAGCAGTCAAGGTGTGGTATAGTTTATGGGTGAACATATCTAACTTTAGAAAAGTTATCTTAGTGTTAAGTTAAACTTCTGTAAGAGGTAATCAGTCATTAGTCCATCAATTACAAACTTAAAAATCTATTTTAGCTAGATCGATGTTATTTCCCCATCTGCTTCTCAAGATCGTCATAAATTTTTCTAACTTTTCTTGTGAGATTCGGCCTTAGAAGTCGATGGTTTCCTTGCACTGCATAAAGTTCATCTTCAATGTGATCGCTGCCCAGGGGCTGTGTCTTTTGCGTCATCATTTCATCAGTGTTCAGTGACGGCGTGGTGCTTACTCACTATCTCCAAAATAATCGGTTTGTAAACGATAGCCTTTGGCATAACTGTGATCTAAGTCCAGTGGCGCACTGTGAAGTTTTCTAACGCCGTCATACGAAATGTTATATCATAGTGCTGTATTTTAACACATGTATGTTTCTGCTAGCAGTGTTTCATCCGCCACATGGGTTGCATCTACGTTACCTGTAATGAGCCAATGAAACACCTTCAGTTTAATTTCATTGTTGTGACAGGCACTGATTCACATGACTCGCTTAAACATCCAAAGTTCTTTCTCTTCTTCTTTTCGGCCAAAGCCCGTATTGGTGATGGCAGGGTCTGGGGCGCGTAGATAGCTGGCCGCTTTCGTAGCTATCGTTACTGTCGGTTTGTTTTTTCTTTATTATGCTTTATACTATCTTCCTCGTTTATGGGATTCTTTGTTTCTTCTCCTTTGTATATTTCTGTATTTATTTGTACATTACTGTATATTTATGAACTTTTATTTTTTTCTCTTTTTTCTCTTACTTTGTGGAGATGTAGAAAGCAACCCGGGACCGGGTCGGGCTCGGAGGTCTCGTCTCCTCTATAGTTAATATTAGAGTTCTGTATGCGAACCTTGCGGAGCTCGACTATGTGTCCCGTGGTGTGGATGTTGTGTGCTGCTCCGAGACTTTGGTGACTGGCAGAAGGCACGACGCTGAGCTTGCCTTGGCGGGTTTCCAGTTCTCTTTTCGAAGGCTGTGTGGATCGGGGCCTAGATTCCGTAGAATGGCCGTTTCTAGACGGAGCGGATTCTGTGCTTACCGGCAGTCAGTGCACGAATGCGCCTGTCATGAGATCATCGTTGTAAGGGTTTGTGGCCGACTGAATAATTATTATTTATTCTCCTTATATCGGAGCCCTGCAACTGATGACTCGCTTTATGACTGTTTATTGACGGCGATGGCCTCGATCCAGAGCACGGATCCCAAGTCAGCGCTTGTTTTTGTTGGTGATGTTAATGCACACCACAGGGATTGGTTGGGATCTACATCACCGACTAATTGTCATGGTGTGGCTGCGTTGGACTTTTGCACCTTGTCTAGTTGTGTGCAGCTAGTTCGTGGGTCCACGCATATTGCTGGTAATTGCCTCGACCTCGTTATGACTGATGTCCCGGACTTGACGGTGACAGTTGGCTCCCCTATTGGCTCTTCAGACCACTCACAGCTAGTTTTGTCCCAGGACCTTAATCAGGTTGTTCCTGTGGTTGATACCAGGAAAGTGGTATTTGTTAAGAGCAGGGCTAATTGGGTGGCTATTACTCGGGCAGTAAGAACGTTACCTTGGCGCCGGATTATTCACAGTGAGGATCCTGTCTCTGAGCTTAACGACTTGACTGTGTCCATTTTGGAGAGATTTGTCCCTAATAGGACCATTCTTGTGAGGTCTCGAGATAAGCCGTGGTTTGACGACCAGTGTCGGCTAGCTTATGGAGCTAAACAACCGGCTTATCGGGCATGACGACGTTCGCATGACCGCACGTTGTGGTTGACCTATGTTGATCGTAAGGCTTTGGATAAGCGTGAGTATGAGGAGGCACAGCGTCGTCTGAGGCAGCGTTCCAGAGAATCTCTGCTGAGTATTGACCATCCACATCGTTGGTGGAGTGAGTTAAAGGGTTCAGTGTTCGGTGCTGAACCTTCGCTGCCGCCCCTTGTTGGTCCAGGTGGTGGCATCAGTACCGATCCCATGGTAAGGGCGGAGCTCTTGTCGGCTCACTTTGATGGGAAGCAGAGCAGAGATGTTGTCGCATTGCCTCATGGATGCCACCCTGAACCTCGCTTGACCTCTTTGGCGTTCAGATCTGGTGCAATCAAGGTGCTACTTGAGGGCCTTGATTCGTATGGAGGTGTGGATCCGGTGGGCATGTTTCCTTTGTTTTATAAGCAGCTGGCTGATGTTCTTGCCCCCAAGCGTGCAGTGATCTTCCGGCGCCTAATACGGCTAGGAAATTTTCTTCGCTGTTGGCGAACTGGGAATATTACTCCTATTCCCAAGGGTCCGGTGTCGCCCTATGTGGCCAACTATCAACCCATCACACTGACGCCCATTTTGTCGAAGGTGTTCGAGAAATTGATCGCTTGTAAGCTGGGTCATTTTGCTGAGATTATGGGGTTGCTGCCTGCTGGTCAGTTTGCGTACAGAATTGGCTTGTGTTGTTGTGACGCTCTCTTGTCGGTGTCACACCATTTACAGTCTGCACTGGATTGTCGGTCGGAGGCACGCCTTGTCCACTTGGACTTTAGCGCTGCGTTTGACAGGGTTAACCACAGGGGTCTATTATACAGGCTGGCGTCCTTTGGTGTGGGTGGTAGGGTTTTGTCAATCATTCGCGATTTTGTTTCTGAGCGAACGCAGAGTGTGTGTGTTGACGGCGTATTGAGCGCCTCAGTTGGGGTGGTGTCTGGCGTCCCTCAGGGTAGCGTGCTTGGCCCGCTGTTGTTCTTTCTCTATACTCGTAACATGTTCTCTTCGCTTGAAAACACGTTGATCAACTATGCCGACAATTCCACTTTGATGGCAGTGATACCTGCTCCTCGCCTGCGTGATGCTGTAGCTCAGTCTCTGAATAGGGATTTATCCCGCATTAGTGCATGGTGCTCGGCCTGGAGTATGAAGATGAATTATAGTAAGACCAAGTCGATGATTATCAGTCGGTCTCGGACACTTGTACCGCGGCATCCCCAACTGCAGATTGATGACACTTTACTTCAGGAGTTTATCTCCTTGGTGATTCTTGGTGTTGTCTTTGATGAGTAGCTTACTTTTGAGCCGTATAATAGGAGGTTGGTGTCACGCGCTTCCACTAAGATTGGACTCCTGCGTAAGGCGAATTCGGTATTTGGTGATAGTCAGGTTGCACGTAGATGTTTTTATGCGTTTTTGCTGCCTGTGTTGGAGTATTGCTCACCGGTCTGGGCTTCAGCTGCTGACACTCACTTGCGTCTGATAGACCGACTTGTTAGTTCAGCCAGCAGGATGTGCGCTGATAAGGACCTAGTGAACCTGTCCCACAGGAGAAGAGTTGCAGAGCTATGTTTGTTTTATAAAGTGTACAATAATGAGAGGCATTGGTTGTTTTCTTCTCTCCCTGCCCTCAAGGTTTTTGGGAGAGAGACTCGTGCTGCGCGCGGAGCGCACTCTTTCACTTTGGAGGCTGTCAGATGTCGAACTAATCAGTTCTGTCGATGCTTCGTGCCCTGGTCGGCTAGGATTTGGAGTTTGCTGCCTGCATCGTCTTTTGGTCGTATTGGCGTGCATGAGTTTAAGTCAGCCGTTAATGGATTTTGTTGGATTTCCTTTAGCTGCGTTTTGGGCTTCCCTGTGTTGCAAGATGCTTCATTTGGGTTGTATTACCTGTCCGTGGGAGCTCAAGCGTGAAGTTTTAATAATAATAACAGATACAGTGTCTAGACATAAGTATTTGCACAACTCTGTTTTTCATGAATTTTTAAAAATTCAGGGTCTGCTATAGGATAATTAATAAAGGATGTTTATATAACATTTATATAATAGAATATTTAAACAGAAAGGTCAATTGTGCCCTTATAACAAGAAAATTTAACTCAAGTAAAAGTAATGAGGGACAAAAGTATTTGGCCAAAATAAATATGATGCTGAATGTGTGATATTTAATTGTATAATTTGAATGAATTAGTTTGGAAATTATTCTAGAACGTTCGCGAAACGTCTCGAAACAAATGCAATGTAAACAAACCACAGCCGGCGCAATCATTACCTCTCTAAACCTCGTTGAAGTCGCGCACACTCTCACTACAATGCCTAAAGTTAAAGAAATCTCTGAAGCTACTCGTAAATGGATAATTTAACTTCCTAGTGAGGGCTTAACTTATAGAGTAATTGCAGAACGTGTCAATGTTCCTTTTTCAACGGTTGGAGCAATAGTCCGCAAGCATCAAGTGACTGGGGCGGTCTCCAACCTGCCAAGAGCTGGAGCTCCGCGTAAGATTA
>LQNS02278174.1:30064828-30078703 GCA_001587735.2 Parhyale hawaiensis | reverse complement strand
CAAAAGGCGAAAAAAAAGTTGGATACCTTGGAATATTTTTCTTCAGTATTAGATAGGGGAAAAATGAGGAAGCCCAGAAGACGGCGGGGGTTTTGGTGAAGTGTTAATTTTTTGCCGTCATTTATAATGACGGCATGGGCCACTAGTTATACAATAATACACAGTTGTTGGTCGCTCCGATCTTGCTTGCCCTCTCTCTCGCTCTTTGGTTGGTCCGTCACTCCGTCCCGCTGTTACAGAGTTAGATAGGATAAAATTCATATACAGAAAAAGAAGTTGATATACCATAAAATTCCAACCCTTGGAGCAACCCTTACAAATTGATCGCTTCTGAAATATAGGCTCAGAAGTGGAAATACTGCATTTTTGAATCTCTCAAAACTAGCTCGGTACTTTCTGATATGACGATGATGATTTTTCTTCCGAGCGTGGTAGATGGAAGGCGGTACTTTTGATGGAATTTTTGATCCTGTCGGGTATCAGCTAAGCCTATATCACATATTTTTTATTTTTTTTTTAGCCGAGAGTTTCTTCGTAGCAGCTCGAGAGGCACAGTCTTGGTTGAAGTTTTTGTTCTTTTCGGGTATAATCCATTTCGCTTCGGCTTTCTTAAGTTGAATATTTTCGTAGTTGTTGAAACTTCCCACTGAACAGAAGTCTTTTTATGTTCAATTTATATTGCACCCAAATTTCACCCCTATAGGTTCAACTGGGCTGGCTGGTATCCAGGCTACAGTAAGCCCTGAGCATTTCGGGTGAATTTTTTTGACTGAACTATATTTTCTTAGTGCTACAATACAACTTGAGTTTCATTAATGGAAGATCACGCCTGCCCGTGTAAAACCTATTTTGCGGCAAGACCTAAACTGGGAACCTGAACAATAAAGGGCTTAATCTCAAAATTACTGCCGTCATTTTTTACGGCTGGGTCCTCTAGTATCTATATTTGATTGCTTTTTCGTTTCCATCAAGATTCAGTCTTCTCTTTATCTTTGGGAGGGATGGCTCGTGGTTTTGCTTACAGTCTGCGTGCATCTTCTCGCTTCCTCTCTTCTTTGATCGTTTAGCGAACACCATGCGGCGGAAGTCTTCAGTTATGAAGAAACAATTGCGAATGAAGTGCATCGGCTAAAGTAATATCATTAACAGCTTGCAAAAATTAAGGCAGTCGAAATAAATATTAATTTAACATCCATATGTGTTCTGACTAAAACTGCATTATGAAAAGTACTTTACTCTCTTGTTTCTTCAGCGGGCACAGGGTGGGCCGTGTGCCATCGGGTAAGTTTTGTACATCCTATGTTATAGAAAGTTTTCTCCTTTTCTCAGCTAGTTCTTGTGCGCGTATCTTTATTGACCACTAAGCTACCGACCCTTTTCCATTTTCTACTGACGATCTTTGCTCTCTTCTTCTTCTTGCGACTCGATGTACCCGGGCAGTGATTCAACGTGGGATCATCCCCGTGAACGGGCTTCATGGTTCTCGCGATATTACAAGCCCAATCTTTCTTCGTATATGGCGGGCATCGCTGGTAATAGAGGTGGTAGGGGAAGCTTAATAAGCGCGAAAATAAAATCATAATAGCGGGCATAACTACATTAATAATAATAATGATAACGATAATAAAGTAATCTCACATTACTATAAGCTTCAGAATTATTCTTAACCCCTTTTGCAACCAACTATTTCTATCAAACCCATTTAGAAGCAGATCCTCAGCTATAGAAGACGGAAGTGAAATCTTCAGCGTCAATGCCTTTTCTTTGGTGCCTGATTATGCAGCTAATTTCAAAAGTGCTGTAATCTCGTACATTACACTGAAAATTTACTACGATTTATGATGGCCACTGCATTTGTGCAATTAGTCCGCCAATTAACTCGTAATTATCTTCATAAATCCCTAGAGAAAACTGCAGCGCACTTCTGCATTCGTGATAAACGGTTCAACTTCAGCATGCATAGCATTTACTGCAACTTTATGTCCATGGGGGATGAGATTTACTTGCTGGCCTTGAGCTTGCTGCGTTTAATTCGTTCTATATAGCGAGCGAATCGGCGACACTTTACGTTAAAAACTCACGCGCTGCTACTGTTGCCGTGGCATCAAAATACGGAACACTAGGAAATATAGGAATTTCCAACACTTCTGCATTTCAAATAAGTTCAGAAGAGTGTACTGTTATGTATGCTCTAATTAAAAGCAGCCCTTCCCTTAACCAGAAACTGCGGTCTATGTTTCGCACAAATTAGAGTGCGATTCCAGCGGTTGTTGTCAAGTGAAAGCAGGATAGCTAGGCAACAGTACCGTGTGTATCGGCCATGTCTCTTCGGGGCTGAGTCAACGTTGTACTAGAACACCTTGGAGTTATTCAACAATCGTTCGCAGCGATAATTCGAGGCATGCAAGAGCAAGACCGACACAAACGACTTAGCCGTCTCCATGCAGATGTACGCAATACAACGAAGAATCGATGCTGCTCAGTTACTCATGCTTGGAAAATTCTGAAAGGTATCCCTGCGAATGTTATTGAATGGATTGTAGCCCGACACGCTGAAAGAACAGGAAGGACTTGCGATGCAAGCTTTCTAAGTAGAGATGGTGGCAAAGCCGTGGCTACAGAATATTCCAATATGTAGCTTCACTGTACGGGGAGCAAGACTGTTTAACAAAATGCCCCGGCAGTTTTAAACGGCACTGATATTAAAATCACAGACTTAAAAAAGTTCGAGGATTCTTATTGAAGAAGAACGCTAGATTTACCAGTGGTCAGCAATTACGTGCTCTGTGGAGAATATTCGCTGCTGGCTCTGCCTTTAGTCGCTGGCTACGACCCAGAAACCCAGCATCGTGACTCCACGCACGAGAGGTGAGAACAACGTCACTTGAACTTCCTCTTAAGACGCTGAAGGACTGAAAGCAATATTCTGAATGAGTACACTTGACCACCCTTTTTTCTACTGAACAATTGTTCTTTGCACAGTCCTAGGACCCATGACAATCATTAAGCTTGATGCCCTTCTCTAGCGGATTTGCCAGCAAGGTGCAAATCTATAATCAGTCCAGTATCAAATGCAGAGGGTTGTTTTGCAGGCTTTTTCCAGCGTGATTATTCATGCTGGTTGGCGCAGGAAGAGCTGGTGGAACATTGACTTGCAGTGTCGATGAATCTAACTATTGTTACCGTATATTCCTTTTCTTCAAAACTGTTTTGAAGATATCTGTAGCTTATTGTTTAAATTACAGTATAGCTGCATTTTTTGACTGTATGATCAATTTTTTGGGCCTCGTCTTGGCACAGCGCCCGTTATACGCGACTCTTTTTTTATTTATTCTATTAAAACACAAGGATGGACGTATGAGCTCCTTGCCTGAATAATACCGGGTGGTGACGTGACAAAAAATTATAAGATCTTTCAGGAAATTAACTATTCAGGGTAGACAAATGAGCTCCCTGCCCGGATAATACCAGGTGCTGGCGGGCCGGGAAACTCTAAGATCTTTCAGGATATTAACTGTTCAGGGTAGACGAATGAGCTCCATCATATACACGTACGACCACGACGATGCAGCGGGCAACACAAGTGTCTCGCGTACCTGCCTTGCTTTTAAGCTGGGGTGACCTAGTGCTAGAGTGGCGGCGAGGTAAACTCAAGGTCAGGAGATCAAATCCCTGATTTGACTTTTTGTATTTCAATACAATATATATAAAGTAGGAAAATAATGAAATTTAACGTTTCGGGAATATTTCCCATCATCAGGAACTAGAACCAAACGGCTATGAATAAAACAGTTTGTTTCTTTTATTTCATTTACAGGGGAATATATGTGTTATCGGGAGGAAATCTAAAATGCGAATGAACCAAGCTGCTTGGAGGGGCCGGATGTCGGCACCTGTACAGGGAGGGGATGTGGGACTAACTGAGGACAATGTGAAGCGATACAGCCGAGGTCATAATATTAGGGCTGGATTTTGTTCTGTGGATGTAGAGGGACTCTATTATTGTGGGCTCGATTGGGTTAGCGAAGCCTATAATGGAGAAGTTATTTATGCTGAAGGGGGTGGTTGTTTTGCTTAGCTTGCAGGCGGGGAGCTGAAAGTGAGGGTTTTGCGAGTGGTAAACCGGTTCATCTAGATACACCTAAACGTTGGTCAATACGGGCTTTGAAATGTTTTCCAATGCTACCGATGTACGAGGCATTACAACCTCTGCAACTAAAGCGATAGATAACACTCGACAAAAGTGGTGTGGGAGGTTTGTCTTTAAATTTAAAGTAGGACCCTATGGTGAAAGGGTTTTTTGCGTAAAATTTTGAAGTTGATATGTGAGTGCACTTCAGAGAGGAATGCTTTCAACGAGTTTATCGTACTTACAGAGGCTTTGTTGTACTGGGTGTCTAAAAAAGTTGCATTTTCAATTGGCTGCTGCGTTTATGTATATAAGATACATTCCCAGCCCATATAGGATCTATTTTTTTGTTTGATGCGTATTGAAACAACAGCCCATTGAACATATAACTTTTTTTTTTGAGACACCAGGGAGTACGGCAGCGAGTGAAAGAAGTCTAATTTACGGACAAATGGTTTACTAATGCCGGGATCGACTAGCTTGTCTAAAAATGATCTGCAGTAGTGGTCCAGAAGATGGCGAGGATAACCATTATGTTTTAACAATGTTCGGAGAATGTCAACTTCACTTAAGAACGCAAGGTAGGAATAAGACAAATGGTATACCCGAAAAGTAGCGTTTTTATTGGATTAATTTTCAATTTACAGTAGAAATGACTGAAAAAACTTGTCCCGAGGCCTGAGAATGTGGGTTTTCCGTAGATTTCGGTGGTCAGTGTTGAGTCTTAACAGTTTGATTTCTGAATATAAGGAAGGTTTTACTATCTGTCGACTTCATATTTATTGTCAGATAATTGCCTCGGTTTAATTTCTCTTATAATATATATATATACACTATCTTGCATCACAAAGCTTTTTTAACTGAAAACAGTAACTGTCTTCGCTGCTAAACGTGCGATAAGGCGTAATGTCCACCATTTTTTAAGTATATATGAAAACATACCTTAGTTAGCATGTTAAATTAAGCTTTAAATTTTTTATTGCTAACAAAGACATATTACTGTCTGCAGTGTTCAGACTTCCCTAAACCTTTCTTGTGTCTGTCCAGAACGTATCAAACTATAATATTGAAGAAACCCTTTCCTTGATGGTCTAGTAGTAAGTTCAGATTGCTACGCTCTATAAAATTCCTAGGAAGTTGAGGCGCACAAAGCTTCGCAATTTTGCTGGAGATGAAACGGGTCTCCACGTGGCGTCTATCGCCCTATTATCATAGAATTAAATTACATAGATGCAATTACGGAGGCCTGTATCTTTTGTAAGGGCAGTTTGCCCGGGGTGCCGCTATTACCATAAGTACTGATAACATCTTATTCCAGCGGCGTATGGGAGAAAAGGAGCCCGAAATTAGAAAAGAATCTAATCATGGATTCAATGGAGCTCGTTGCAAAAACGGAAAATTCATATGCTATACTGGGCATAAGTATTCGGAGATTAACAAATTGTGATGATAATGTTCCAGTTTATTCGGCTCGTGCGAAGTGCCGTTAAAAGTTCTTTTTAAACGGAATTCTATTTACAGTGGAAAGTATTTCTTCAATTTAGACATTGATACTTCTCTGCACCCATCTATGGGAGTTTTTTTTTTCTGTTTTTTTTTTTTTTTCAGATAAAAGACTTGCGGAGGCCCCCTATATTTTTTTCACTCACTCAAGGGAAGGTATAGGCCTAACTCCAAATAAAATGTGTATAGTATACTGTTTAAAATTACCAAGATGTGTTCCCGTTTTTATGTGCTGTATTTATCAATGCTAAAATGAACACGGGCTCCAGCGATATTAGTAACTTCTCAGCCAGAGACCTTAATGCACTACGAATTTTTTTAAAGATTGCAATCATATAGAGTGAGGTCTGTACTGAGTGCCTGACACACTACAAGTCCAAGGTCGTCAGTTAAAAAATACAGTACGCCTACAGCACGAGTTATTAATGAAATATGGATGAACCTCTTTCTTTGACTGAAGTAATTGATATTTTCTATCATAATATTGCAGCACAAGGGGCGGTGCTACAGCTCTGTCGAATCAAAATTTCAATTCACCTCTTCCACATCGACTGTATATTTGAGTTTTTCAGATCAAGTAACCGAGGTAGAATAAATTTCTGCCGTGGCAGGGGGGTGAAGGACACTCTCAGTATTTATATATTTGTTAAGACAGAAGCAAGCAAGTTCACGCAGCAGTAAACAGCGACAATCAATAATTTCATCTCAAGCTCTCAATTTAGGCAAAAAATGGAAATCTGACGAAGACCCGGGAACAATCAACACTTGGAGGCTGGTCGTTTAACCGGTGTTTTTTGTCTCAGGTGTCTATAATTTTTAAAATTGCAGTTAACAAAAAATAATGTCGAGTCTACGTACACTTCTTGTCTGAAAATCTTCTGGTAGGACAGAAAACTAGACAATCGTTAGTTTTATTTTAGTTGTGGAGCTAAGTTCTGTCGCATAAAAATTTCTTATTGCTGGTACGAGCTCAAAACAGGCTTATTATTAGAGCACTCTGCGAGCGTATACCTCCACCAAGCAATTCAACGGTAACGCAAAATTCAAATTGGTTCTGAAACTGTGATTTTCCCTGTATGAACAACAAATCCTATTCATTTGTGCCTTTTGACAGCATTAAAAATTTCAGTAATTTTCTTGAATATCCGTTTATCAATTTTTGAGTTATGCTGCAATCAAACATTCTGACAAACATTAGTCACACAAACAGAGAAATCGATCATCACTAAAATTTAACCATTTATGTCTTTTAACATTACTAAGCACTCTTGTAAATTTCATATAATTCCATTCATAACTTTTTGAGTCATTGTGCTAACAAGTATAAAGTTAAATACAACCACATACGAACGAACAGATCATCAGAAAAATTTTACCACTTACTCTAAGCTTCGTAATGTACCAAACAACTCATGTAAATTTCATTAAAATCCGTCCACAACTTTTTTGAGTTACGGAAAAAAAATCTTTACGTTCGTTTCGATAGCAAAATAATTCCTCGAAGAACACAATTATGTGCTGCAAAAGGGGAAAAGAGAAGGTTTGGTAGGTTTATTCCACACAGATATACATTACAATACTGAAGACTTTCAGATTACAAAACACCTACAGTAATATAGCCGCATTACCCATAGAGAAGTTGTGAAACTTTTTGGGCAACAAGTAATGGTTATACTAATACAATGGCATGATATGATCTTTATACCGTTTCTTAAATGTGTTATTAGGTATAGGGTCTAATAAGTGCGCTGGTATTCTGTTAACAAGAGGTTAAAAATAGTTGACCGTTTTTCTACGTCAACGCGCACATTTGGAAGATCGAGAATGGAGCGTCTCATCTCATAGTTTTGTTGGGGAATGAGTGAGCCGTAATATTGTTCAGAGATAAGAGGATGGATATGTATGAGTGAACGGAAAAATGTAAGCAGCGAATGGTCCTACATATGTTGAAATTGCAACATTTGTAACTTGCGTTACATACATATCATTACGACTCATCAACGGTATGCTGTAACTGTCTCGTTGAACACGAACTACTCGCCTTAGCATTTTATTTTGTACAACTTCTAAGTTGCTAATGCAACATTGCGGGCTGCACCCCAGACGGTAATACGTAGAATTAACAAAGAAAAGGCTAATGAACAATAAATTTGTTTCAACGAATCACGATTGACATAATTAGACACCGCATATATTACACCATGAACTCTACTGAGCTTAGGACCTAACTCTTTAATGTGGGCTTTGTTGTTCAGTTTATCATCAAGAATCAAACCAAGATATCAAAGCTGAGACACCCATTCCAATTCTTTACCATTGAAATGAATCTTCGGTAATTTAGGACAAGAACATGGAGTGAACAACATTAGCTTAGTTTTATCCTCATGGGCAATCAATCTATTTTCAGTTAACCATTCTGACAATTTACTTGAAAAATTTTGAGTATCAGTTATGGCTGAGAGAAAATTGCATCTATTGGTATAGCACACTGCATCATCTGCAAACAGAGCACACTTCATGCCAAGGGTAATTATATCTTTAATAAAAATGTTGAAGAGCAACGGTCCGAGTACGCTTCCTTGAGGGACTCCAATTTTAATCGGTAAAATTTGAGATTTAACGGTATTACTTAGTACATATTGGTCACGGTTGGATAAGTAGCTTGCTAATAATGCATTTTCTGTCCCACGAACACCATAGAGTTCAGAAACCTGGAACTCGTGAACAAGGATGTTCCCATGCACAAAGAACGAATGCACATGGGAATAGCCATTCGAGAAGGTATAGAGGAAGAACAGAACAAAGAATCAATCGGCATATGTAAATAGAAGGCAGCAAAGTGACCACGAAATACCGATTTTTAAACACGATGGCTTCTCAATGGCCATGTAATAATCAGGATTGGCGAGATGAACTGCAGATATTTCGTACGTCCTGTCGCCGCTCTAATTGGACATTGTGGTCCGTGAAGATTACGTCATCTGAAATGAGACATAAAGTCTGAGATGATTTGTTACTGCAAGACCTACAATTAGGGCGACGGCAGGACGTATAAGATATCTGCAAACTATCACGTGAACCCATGGCCATTAACATGCAATTGTGTTTTAAAAACTGCATTTTGTGGCCATTTTGCTGCCTTCCATTTACATACGCTCGCTGATGTGTCGTACATGTCACGCGTTTCAGAATTAAGCTTACTCTCTTGTACAAAGTATGTTTGAGTACATTTCGCACTGCTCTCGGGGTAAGTGCAGTCATGGCTACTGATCCTCAATCGGCAACAAAAGCTATCAACTACGATGGATTTCATTGAAATTCATCTCTCTGACGGGCTCCGCATTTCGGATGCTTCCCTTTGATGGTCGCTCACAAGTCTACTTCGTGTTTGTCCAATGCAACAAATGCAAATAACCGGTGGCAGTGCACTGTTTCCTGCGCCGTGCACTCGCATATTCGGTTGCAAATTTCAGACTACGCTGCAGTGAAGCGCGTCTGTATTGCTCGAGTGGCGGTAACTTCGATATGTGGGAATTTGCCTAGCAGTTGGCAAAGTAAGCTTCAATTTTGCCAGATATTGGAGCCCCAGCCGAGAACGAACGTTATTTCCAAAATTTAACCACCTCCACGTTTCCTAGATCAATGTTACAAGTATAATAGACTTTGTTAGTAATATCCGGTTTGTACTGTAAAAGCATTGGATTTGGGATGTAAGCGCGTAGGAGATGAAGCAACTATACTCTTATGATATTTTTGTTGCAGAACTTATGTAAATTCAGCATCAGAGCCTTCCTGCCAGTAGATGAACTCATTTGTGTAAGAAGAAAGTGTTTAATTTTCAGAGCTATGTACTCAAAATTTAAATGCATTATTCCTTTACATGTAACCGGAATTGAATAAAAAAATTTCATTAATTGGAAAGCCATGGTTTGAAAAGCGCATTTCATCTCGGCGCTTCTCCTTCAGAAGAAGGAGAAGCGTGCTAAATAACTGCTTGTCTTTAAGATATTCTTATGTAGTAATTAGGAAGAGTAGCTTAATCTACAACACACGATAACAATTATAAATCTTATCATTGCTGTGGGAGTGAATATATCTTCGTGTTGCTTGCATCCAATAATCATGCTAATGTATACCTACTATACAATTTCAATGCAGTAGTTTGCAGAGGAGGAAGGCTGAAGCCACGTGCGACTGGGCCTGGTCAGTTACCTTTAATCATTTTTAATGTTAGCCGTTAAATGTATCCCCGAAAAAGCCCCGTTAGTTATTCAATATGAAATTAGCATGTTAAACACGAGGTTCAACAGCGTTTATACTAAAGCTCTCGCGGGAATATATAACTTAACCGTAGCTCAACTCAAGCCCTACGTATTACAGGGTCCAAGAGCCACCGAACCTTGAGCAGACATTGTTCTCGGAGCGTGTGGATACCCGAAAAGAGCCATGCAGTGTCGCCAATACAGCACAGCTGTTGCAGCGCTTCAGCGGGCCGCTAACAAACTTGTTTGTCAGTAAACATTGGATCGTACACTGACTTCCCAAATAGCTTGCGTAGAAATATTAGCTGTGTAGAATAAACTTCATTACGCATTTTCATAGTGTGGCTCATGTGTTAGTTCAAAAATGTACATTACTATGGCAAAATTCAGTTCCACCAACGACCTTAAGACATTTCTTCGAACCTGCAACGCTCATAGTACCCGAGTATTTTTTTTTTTTTGACTGGAGAACATTAATTCTAACGGGTCTTGCTCATTACCCGAGCGTGCCTCGCTCAACTGCCCGAGGAGCGAATGAATATGCAACGAACCAGGTCGCTTTCTTATTAGTTGTCTCTTCACTGCGGCCCAGGATATTATCTTGTTCGTTAGGAAATGGTCGGGCCTTGCGGCATGGCTGCTGCTGTGTCACGAGGCGGTGCTCAGCCTGGGAGATGGCATTCTTCAGAGCTCGCTGTACTGAGGCGACTGCGAGGATGTACAGGCGACAGCATAGGATGCGTCCGTGCCAAGGTATATAGCAGCGTCTGTCTGGGACCTAGTGTTTGTCAGAGTGTTGTCGCGTGAGGTTGTGTTATGCTACGAGCTGTGGATTTCATCGAATTTTTTTTTTACAAGTTGGAATGTTTTTCTTTTCAATTTTAGTCCAGTTTACTTTCGTTACCCTCCAAACAAACGCTTCAGGTGTACTTACTGTAGGTAAGTAAGGGCCGTGAGCCAAACATACTTGATTGCCGCTTTCTTTGTTTTTTTCAGTTGTGCTAGAGATGAGGATTATTTCTTCGTTTTGGTTTTATTTAGCAATTATCGCCAATCATTTTCAATGCAGCTCATTTCAGATCACATTCCAGGTATAGATAGTTTAGATTCAAAAGAGTAAATTTAAGTCCTACAGTATGTCTATGGGCGTGCAACTTGTGAGAAATTTCCAAGGTAGGCACAATTTTTTTTATGATCTCTATAAAGTGATTCCTGCATATTTTTGTTCGTAATATTGAAGCAGATAGGCAAAGTTCGACTAAAACATATCCTTGCCGGAGGTAATTCACAGCGTAAGTAATCATTAAAGCGTTAACTATGATCAACACCAAAGTTTTCATGTCAAACCGATGTGAGAAAAATTTTTAGTTATCTTAGTTATATATAATTGGATATTTAGAAATTAAAGACGACAGCCTCATGTATTCACAATAAATCGCACTTCTTGGTGCATACATCTGGGTATTCGTAAAGAACCGATTTTCTGTGCATATCTTAGTTACGCGTGTTTGGTGCACGCAATTTGGTGCTTTACTTTATGTATTACTTTGTAGATATGGCACAATTGCATTGTAGAATAGGGCGAGAAGCATTTGAAAAAGGATTTTTTCTCTCGACGCGCGTTTCGCTGTTACGCAGCTCATCAGGTGGGAGGCTCAAAGTTGGAAAATTTTATTATTGAGGCTTCGCAAAATTTTTAGGTGCTATCATAGGAAGGTGCAGTCATACAGCCGAATTACCCAACACATGAACGATATCTGTCATATGATTTTTGCAAATGCAACATTGCATATTCTATTTCAACATATTAAACATGTAATCACATTACTATCTACACTCTTGCTCATGTGGGACACATTGTTTATAACGACCTGTACCTATAAGGTCATGAGAGATAGCAAAGGCAAACCCCATCAACATCATTATATCGAATGAATTCACTATGGGATCCGGTAGAAAACTGGCTGACGCTCATTTTTGAAATGTATGGGCAGAGGTGATGCCGCCTATCTAATCTAATCTTCAAAGCGAGTGCCTTCAAACACCGATAATAATACTGTAGCTGTGTATGTAGACGACGTACCGTTCGAGTCTGCACACAGGAGCATAACAGTTCGCCTCCATATCTATTGGCTATACCATAGTTACTTAATTACCACTTGTGTCTTACTCTTATACGGATGTAGATAATATGTAAGTAAATGAGAAGTACTTGACATCATTTCTTCACAGCTCTGTACCATAGACTGATCAACTTATTATTTTGCAACGAAGGTAAAGAGCACTACCGAATACTTGGACGAACTCATGTAGAAGTCACTCATTAAGTAACCTTAAAATATAACAATAGCTTAAATCATGTAAATGATTGATCAATGTGCAGTAATTGCCTTTTGGAGTCAACTCAAAGACCATAGTTCAAAGTAGACTAAACATTTGCAAGACGGAAGATGTCATATATACTATTGGATACGGTGTCATAGGTATACTAGCTACCTATGGTACTCTTACAAATTTTGCAAAATCACAAGAGTCAAGTTTACCAACTTAGAGCCTCCAACCTGATGAGCCGAGGAACACAGCATAAGACGCGTCGTGGGAAACAAAATTTTTTCAATAGCTTTTCATTGTATTCTACAATTTAATGATAAATAGATGGGTATAAATACCAAGGACACCTCCACTGCATAATTCCACGTACTCTCTCTTCAAGATACAGTTTCAAACCACAAGATATAAAGTGCTGGAAGCACAGTATGCTAATGAGACGGTTCGATGCAAGTCAGGCTTCGGCATAATTAGGCTTCTGAAATTTCTCGTCCCCTTTCTCTCGCAGTACCTCAGTTCTCCATTAAAAATACATTAAGCGAGTCGGTTGTGGGAGTTAGCGAATGAGGCAAAGTTTTGAGTTGCAGATAGGTAATTTAATCATTTAGCTATTCATAAGTAGGTATGAGACAAGGGAAGATTTTGGTTTCGCTGGACGCAATTTGCTCATGAGGAGCAACTGAATAAGTCACAGGACTACAAAAAGTTAAAATAATTATATTTATGTGTGGGTGTGAAGCTCGCGTAACCCCAAAAGCCGCATGAAGCATTTATTGTCGACAATAAACATAATAATTACATTTCTGCAAGTACAGCACAACTTTGGAGTAGAACCTCGGATCCACCTTACCGGTAGAGAGTCAATGTCATACTAAGTTGGGTTCACACCACAGTCGTGTCTCCCAACAGTAGTACAAAGTATTCGCATTTCTGTTGTTTTCTTCTAAAAGTCAATGCAGGCCGACCAAAAGATTTACGAAAGTGTTCGTCATCGCTTCTGTAGGCTTTAGGCATATGCGTCACTACTGCCCCTCAGGGGGCATAGGGCACAATGCAGAAACGAGGAAGTATCAGCAAACAGGGGGTTGGCAGGGCCACCCCCAGAAGACGGTTACGTGTCACTAGTACATGCAGAGTAACCCCAGAGTAACGAGAGCAACGGGCACTGCGCAGCTGACAGGGCCCACAGTGCGATCGTCCTCCGAACTCTTTCCCTAATAAAATATTCTCGACTGACCGCCGTTTCGTGGTTATCTCAGTTGCTGAGACATTGTTGTCGGTAGTGGTATATCTATTAAGTGATATTTCATTGTACGAGATAGTTCTACAGCTTTTCCTAAGAGTAAAGCAGTGCGGCCGAAAGCTGTACGTGACGTAACCTCTCATCTCTACTCTTGAATGCTGACTGAGAAGCTGTGGTAATTGTAATTGGCTCACTCCTGCATACGTCACAAGCACTCAAATTTTGTGAAAGCACTTCCCCTTTTTTGTACTGTGCCATTGGGTTAGATAAGTGTAGATGCGCAGCGCCCAGGTAGCATTGAAACTTATATTGATATTAGAATAATATTATGAAGTAACATTATATAAGGTTATACATCAATATTAAAATAATATTAAAAAGTGCCAATTATTTCAAAGTTAGGATAACAT
>LQNS02278174.1:30040528-30051813 GCA_001587735.2 Parhyale hawaiensis | reverse complement strand
ACAAGTTATAGCGATTCAATGAACTGCCCGTAGAGCTCTGTTTCACCGAGGTTTTATCGCTGTCATTGTCGGAAGGGCGTATATTTTGCTAGATGGTTGTGATTGTGCTCTAGTGCGTGGTCTGTATACTACTAGTGCACTTGACCACCCTTTTTTCTACTGAACAATGGTTCTTTGCACAGTCCTAGGACCCATGTCAATCATGTAAGCTTGAAACTCTTCTCTGGCGGATTTGCCAGCAAGGTGCAAATCTATAACCAGTCCTGTATCAAATGAAGAGCGTTGTTTTGCTGGCTTTTTCCAGCGGGAATATTCAAGCTGGTTGTCGCAGGAAATGCTGTAACTGTAACTTATTTTCTGTAACTTATTAAATTGCAGTGTCGCTGCATTTTTTTACTGTATGATCAACTTTTTGGGTCTCGTCTTGGGACAGCGCCCGTTATATGCGACTCTTTTTTTATTTATTTTATTAAAACACAGGGTTGGACGGATGAGCTCCTTGTCTGAATAATACGGGGTGGTGTCGGGACGAAATAAATATAAGATCTTTCAGGAAATTAACTATTCAAAGTAGACGAATGAGCTCCTTGTCTGCTAAATAATACCAGGTGCTGGCGGGCCGGGAAACTGTAAGATCTTTCAAGAAATTAACTATTCAGAGTAGACGAATGAGCTCCCTGCCTGGATAATACTAGGTGTGTCGAGCCGGAAAACTGTAAGATTTTTCAGGATATTAACTGTTCAGGATAGACGGATGAGCTCCCTCATATACACTTCCGACCATGATGCAGCGGGCAACACAGGTGTCTCGCGTACTTGCGCTGCTTTTAAGTTGGGGTGACCTAGTGTTAGAGTGGCGGCGAGGTAAACTGTAGGTCAGAAAATCAAGTCCCTGACTCGACTTTTTGTATTTCAATACAATATATATAATAAATATAAAGTCGGCAAATAATAAAACTTAATGTTTCGGGAATATTTCCCATCATCTGGAACTAGAACCAAACGGTTATGCTGAAGGTGTGGTTGTTTTGCTCAGTTTGCAGGCGGGATGCTGAAAGTGAGGGTTTTGTGAGTGGTAAACCGGTTCGTCTAGATACACCTAAACGTTGGTCAATGCGGGCTTTGAAATGTTGTCCAGTGCTACCGATGTACGAGGCATTGCAACCTGTCGTAATCATAAGAATTCCTGCCGCAAATCCTAATAATTACGACCCTCCTAATAACAATCATTTTTTTTTTTTGTAGCAGTCGTCAGAAAAGCTGCAATCAGTATCGGTATGTTGTTAGGAAAGCATTGGAAGTTAATATCGTGATACGTATTTACGTGTGATAGGTCATGTAAGAATCTACATAATTGGCATGGTGCCTTACTAAGACCATTTCAATCTCAAATAATTGCTCGCCAGGCGGAACACACCGGTACAAATCTGTTACGAATTATAAAACGCTCGGCTCGGCCTAGGGATAGTGCAGTGATTGACAGGAGGTCCGAAGCAGAGGGCAGCTGCGAGGGTATCAGGTCCAAAAAGGGTCGTGCAGGTCTATGTCTGTGACAACCTGTGGTCGAAAATTTATGGGTTTCTGAAGCAAAAGTCAAATGTGAACCAAGCTTGAGTTTCGCTGTTGGTGAGTCAAATGATGCGTGAAAAGCAGCTGGTATCTGATATTTTTGTGTAAAGAGTCGACAGTTTTAATTCTTTTCTCGGTTAGGACTGAGGGACAACTAGCTATCATGTAGGAGCGGCCTCTCTACAAGGGAAGCCACCAATGAGGGTTCTCCAGTCCCTCGTTGGGAGTTCTGTGGGGAAATTCTTGATACGTCATCAGAGCAATGACGAATAAGCTTATGTAGAAGGGGACATTTTACATTTTTATAATAGAAATGTTTGCATTGGACGATGCTGGTTGAGGGGTTTGAGCCCGACTTGTCGAGGGTCTAGCCCGTGCGAATTGAGAGGGGTCAGTTTTTGAAGTTGGAGGGTGACAGGCAGTCACCCTCTAGCTTGTTCCGCGAGCCTCTATTTTTATACACCTAGTAGAGTGTGTTAGCGACGTCATGGCATCATTTCTCATGACCCTGTAATTGAATTGTAACTGAGTCATCTTGTGTGTCTAAAACTGTCACTGTGATTCCCAAACTACAGAGGATGAACAACTAACAATGAGTCGTCAATCAAGCTTTTTTACGTAAATTTAAGAAGCTATATTTCGGAACAAAATAACTCTTCATTGGATCTTCCAAAAAGTCATCAACAGCAGCAACATCAACACGACAAATCTCTGCAACTGAAGCGTTAGATAACACTCGTCAAACGTGATGTTGGAGGTTTGTCTTTAAATTTAAAGTAGGACAATATGGTGAAAGTGTTTAAATTTTGAAGTTGATATGTGGGTGCACTTTAGAGAGGAATGCTTTCAATGAGTTTACCGTACTAACAGAGGCTTTGTTATACTGTGTGTCTAAAAAAGTTGCATTTTCAATTGGCTGCTGTGTTTCGGTATAGAAGATACATTCCCAACCCATATAGGATCTATTCTTTTGGTTGATGAGTATTGAAACAACAGCCAATTGAATATGTAACATCTTTTTTTTAGACACCCAGGAGTAAGGAAGAGAGTGAAAGAAGTCTTATTTACGGACAAAAGGTTTGCTAATGCCGGGATCGAACAGCTTGTCTAAAAACAATTTTTAGTAGTGGTCCAGAAGATGGTGAGGTTAACCAATATTTTTTTAACAATATTCGGAGAAGTCAACTTCACTTGAGAACGCAAGGTAGGAATAAGACAAATGGTATGCCCGAAAAGTAGTGTTATTGCAATAATTTTAAATTTATAGTAGGAATGATTGAAAAAACTTGTCCCGAGGCTTGAGAATGTGGGTTTTCTGTAGATTTCGGTAGTCAGTGTTGAGTCTTGATTAGTTACTAAAACATCTAGAAAGGTAAAAGTATTATTTGATTGATTTTCGGCGGTAAATTTGATATTTGGATGTTTGCTGTTCAAATACTGCAGAAATAAATCAGAATCAGTTTTATTTCTGAATATAAGGAAAGTTATATTATCTGTTTGACTTTATATTTACTGTCAGATAATTGCCTCGGCTTTATTTCACTTATAATATATGTACACTATCTTGCGTCACAAAGCTTTTTCAACTGAAAATAGTAACGGTCTTAGTTGCTAAACGTTCGATAAAGTGTAATGTCCACCCTTTTTTTAAATATATATGAAAACATTCCTTATGTCAGTATGTTAAATTAAACTTTGAATTTTTTATTATCAACGAAGCCAAATTACTGTCTGCAGTGTTCAGACTGCCCTAGGTATTTCTCGCATCTGCCCAGAACGTATCAAACTATAATATTGAAGAAACCCTTTTCTTGATGGTCAAGTAGTAATTCCAGATTGCTACGCCCTATAAAATTCCTATGAAGTTGAGGCGCACAAAGCTTCGCAATTTTGCTGGAGATGAGACGGGTCTCCACGTGGCGTCTATCGCCCTATTATCATAGAATTAAATTGCATAAATGCAATTACGGAGGCCTGTATCTTTTGTGAGGGCAGTTTGCCCAGGGTGCCGCTATTACCATAAGTACTGATAACATCTTATTCCAGCGGCTTAGCGGAGAAAAGGAGCCCGAAATTAGAAAAGAATCTAATCATGGATTCAATGGAGCTCGGTACAAAAACGGAAAATTCATATTCTATACTGGGCGTAAGTATTCGGAGATTAACAAATTGTGTTGATAATGTTCCAGTTTATACGGCTCGTGCGAAGTGCCGTTAAAAGTTCTTTTTAAACGGAATTCTATTTACAGTAGAAAGTATTTCTTCAATTTAGACATTGAGACTCCTCCCACCCATCTATGGGAGTTTTTTCTGTTTTTTTTTTTAGATAACAGACTTGCGGAGGCCCCCTATATTTTTTTTTCACTCACTCAAGGGAAGGTATAGGCCTAACTTCAAATAAAATATATAGTATACCATTTAAAATTAGCAAGATGTGCTCCCGTTTTTATGTGCTGTATTTATCAATGCTAAAATGAACACGGGCTCCAACGATTTTAGTTACTTCTCAGCCAGAGACCTTAATGCACTACGAACTTTTTTAAAGATTGCAATCACATAGAGTGAGGTCTGTACTGAGTGCCTGGCACACTACAAGTCCAAGGTCGTCAGTTAAAAAATACAGTACGCCTACAGCACGAGTTATTATTGAAATATGGATGAACCTCTTTTTTTGACTGAAGGAATTGATATTTTCTATCAAAATATTGCAGCACAAGGGGCGGTGCTACAGCTCTGTCGAATCAAAATTTCAATTCACCTCTTCCACATCGACTGCATATTTGAGTTTTTTCAGATCAAGTAACCGAGGTAGAATAAATTTCTGCCGTGGCAGGGGGGTGAAGGACACTCTCAGTATTTATATATTCGTTAAGACAGAAGCAAGCAAGTTCACGCAGCAGTAAACAGCGACAATCAATAATTTCATCTCAAGCTCTCAATTTAGGCAAAAATTGGAAATCTGACTAATACCCGGGAACAATCAACACTTGCAGCCTGGTCGGTTAACCAGTTTTTTTTTTTGTCTCAGGTGTCTAAATAATATTTAGAATTACAGTTAGCAAAAAATTATGTCGAGTCTACGTACATTTCCTGTCTGAAAATCTTCTGCCAGGACAGAATACTGGACAATCGTTTGTTTTATTTTATTTGTTGAGCTAAGTTCTGTCGAATAAAACCTTCTTATTGCTGGTACGAGCTCAAAACAGGCTTATTATTAGAGCACTCTGCGAGCGCATACCTCCGCCAAGCAAGGCAACGGTACCGCAAAATTCAAACAAACTGGTTCTGAAACTGTGATTTTCCTTGTATGAACAACAAAATCTATTCATTTGAAGCCTCTTGACAGCATTAAAAATTTCAGTAATTTTCTTGAAGATCCGTTTATCAATTTTTGAGTTATCCTACAATCAAACATTCTGACAAACATTAGTCACACAAACAGAGAAATCGATCATCACTAAAATTTAACCATTTATGTCTTTTAACATTACTAAGCACTCCTGTAAATTTCATATAAATCCGTTCATAACTTTTTGAGTCATTGTGCTAACAAGTATAAAGTTAAATACAGCCACAAACGAACGAACGAACAGATCATCACAAAAATTTGACCACTCACTCTAAGCTTCGTAATGTACCAAACAACTCATGTAAATTTCATTAAAATCCGTCCACAACTTTTTGAGTTACGGCAAAAAAATATCGTTACGTTCGTTTCAATAGCAAAATAATTCCTCGAAGAACACAACTATGTACTGCAAAAGGGGGAAAGGGAAGGTTTGATAGGTTTATTCCGCACAAATATACATTACAATACTGAAGATTTTCAGATTACAAAACACCTACAGTAATATAGCCGCATCACCTATAGAGAAGTTGTGAAACTTTTTGGGCAAAAAGTAATGGTTATACTAGTACAATTGCATGATATGATCCATATACCGTTTCTTAAAGGTGTTATTAGGTATAGGGTCTAATAAGTGCGCTGGTATTCTGTCAAGAATAGGTTAAAAATAGTTGACCGTTTTTCTACGTCAACTCGCACATTTGGAAAATTGAGAATGGAGCGTTTCATCTCATAGTTTTGTTGGGGAATGAGTGAGCCGTAATATTGTTGAGAGATAAGAGGATGGATATGTATGAGTGAACGGAAAAATGTAAGCAGCGAATGGGTATACACATGTTGAAATTGCAACATTTGTAACTTGCGTTGCATACATATCAGTACGACTCATCAACGTTATGCTGTTACCGTCTCGTTGAACACGAAGTACTCGCCTTAGCATTTTATTTTGTACAACTTCTAAGTTGCTAATGCAACATTGCGGGGCTGCACCCCAGATGGTAATACTTAGAATTAACAAAGAAAAGGCTAATGAATAATAAATTTGTTTCAACGAGTCACGATTGACATAATTAGACACCGCATATATTACACCATGAACTCTGCTGAGCTTAGGACCTAACTCTTTAATGTGGGCTTTGAAGTTCAGTTTATCATCAAGAATCAAACCAAGATATCGAAGCTGAGATACCCATTCCAATTCTTTACCATTGAAATGAATCTTCGGTAATTCAGGACGAGAACATGGAGTGAATAACATGAGCTTAGTTTTATCCTCATGGGCAATAAATCTGTTTTCAGTTAACCATTCTGACAATTTACTTAAAAAATTTTGAGTATCAGTTATGGCTGAAAGAAAATTGCATCTATTGGTATAGAACACTGCATCATCTGCAAACAGAGCACACTTCATGCCAAGGGTAGTTATTTCTTTAATAAAAATGTTGAAGAGCAACGGTCCGGGTACGCTTCCTTGAGGGACTTCAATTTTAATCGGTAAAACTTGAGATTTAACGGTACATATTGGTCACGGTTGGATAAGTAGCTCTCTAATAATGCATTTGCTGTCCCACGAACACCATAGAGTTCAGAAACCTGGAACTCGTGAACAAGGATGTTCCCATGCACAAAGAACGAATGCACATGGGAATAGCCATTCGAGAAGGTATAGAGGAAGAACAGAACAAAGAATCAATCGGCATATGTAAATAGAAGGCAGCAAAGTGACCACGAAATACCGATTTTTAAACACGATGGCTTCTCACCGGTCATGCAATAATCAGGATTGGCGAGATAATCTGCAGATATTTCATACGTCCTATCGCCGCTCTAATTGGACATTGTGGTCCGTGAAGATTGCGTCATCTGAAATGAGACATAAAGTCTGAGATGATTTGTTACTGCAAGACCTACAATTAGGGCGACGGCAGGACGTATGAGATATCTGCAAATTATCAGGTGAACCCATGGCCATTAACATGCAATTGTGTTTTAAAAACTGCATTTTGTGGCCATTTTGCTGCCTTCCATTTACATACGCTCGCTGATTTGTCGTACATGTCAAGCGTTTCAGAATTAAGCTTACTCTCTTGTACAAAGTATGTTTGAGTACATTTCGCATTGCTCTCACGGTAAGTGCAGCTAGGGCTACTGATCCTCAATCGGCAACAAAAGCTATCAACTACGGTGGATTTCATTGAAATTCATCTCTCTGACGGGCTCCGCATTTCGGATGCTTCCGTTTGATGGTCGCTCACAAGTCTACTTCGTGTTTGTTCGCTGCAACAAATGCAAATAACCGGTGGCAGTGCACTGTTTCCTGCGCCACGCACTCGCATATTCGGTTGCAAATTTCAGACTACGCTGCAGTGAAGCGCGTTTGTATCGCTGGAGTGGCGGTAACTTCGATATGTGGGAATTTGCCCAGCAGTTGACAAAATAAACTTCAATTTTGCCAGATATTGGAGCCCCAGCCGAGAACGAACGCTATTTCCAAAATTTAACCACCTCCACGTTTCCTAGATCGATGTCACAAGTATTATAGACTTTGTTAGTAATTATCCGGTTTGTACTGTAAAAGCATTGGATTTGGGATGTAAGCGCGTAGGAGATGAAGCAACTATACTCTTATGATATTGTTGTTGCAGAACTGATGTAAATTCAGCATCAGGGCCATCCTGCCCGCCGTAGATGAACTCATTTGTGTAAGAAGAAAGTGTTTAATTTTCAGAGCTATGTACTGAAAATTTCACTGCATTATTCCTTTATATGTAACCGGAATTGAATAAAAAAATGTATTAATTGGAAAGCCATGGTTTGAAAAGCGCATTTCATCTCGGCACTTCTCCTTCAGAAGAATTGACTTGCTAAATAACTACTTGTCTTTAAGATGTTCTTGTGTAGTAATTAGGAAGAGTAGCTTAATCTAACACACACGATAACAATTACAAATCTAATCTTTGTTGTGGGAGTGAATATATCTTCGTGTTGCTTGCATCCAATAATCATGCTAATGTATGCATACTATAAAATTTCAATACAGTAGTTTGCAGAGGATAAAGGCTGAAGCCACGTGCGACTGGGCCTGGTCAGCTACCTTTAATCATTTTTAACGTTAGCCGTTAAATTTATCCCCAAAAAGCCCCGTTAGTTATTCGATATGAAACTAGCATGCTAAACACGAGGTTCAACAGCGTTTATACCAAAGCTTTCGGGGTCGGGAATATATACTTAACCGTAGCTCAACGCAAGCTCTACGTATGACAGGATCCTAGAGCCACCGTACCCTGAACAGAAATTGTTCTCGGAGCGTGTGGATACCCGAAAACAGCCCTGCAGTGTCGCCAATACAGCACAGCTGTTGCAGCGCTTCAGCGGGCCGCTAACAAACTTGTTTGTTAATAAACATTGGATCGTACACTGACTTCCCAAATAGCTTGCGTAGAAATATTAGCTGTGCAGAATAAACTTCATTACGCATTTACATAGTGGGGCTCATGTGTTAGTTCAAAAATATACATTACTATGGCAAAATTCAGTTCCACCAAAGATCTTAAAACATTTCTTCGAACCTGCAACGCTCACAGTACCCGAGTATTTCTTTTTTTTTTCATTAATTCTAAGGGGTCTTGCTCATTACCCGAGCGTGCCTCGCTCAACTGCCCGAGGAGCGAATGAATATGCAACGAACCAGGTAGCTTTCTTATTCGTTGTCTCTTCACTGCGGCCCAGGATATTATCTTGTTCGTTAGGAAATGGTCGGGCCTTGCGGCACGGCTGCTGCTGTGTCGCGAGGCGGTGCTCAGCCCGGGAGATGGCAGTCTTCAGAGCTCGCTGTAAAGTGCAGCGACAGTGAGGATGTAAAGGCGACGACATCGGATGCGTAAGTGCCAAGGTATTGCAAGGTCTGTCTGGACTGAGTGTTTGTCAGAGTGTTGTCGCATGTGGTTGTGTTATGCTACGAGCTGTGGATTTCATCGAATTATTTTTACAAGTTGGAATGTTTTTCTTTTCAATTTTAGCCTAGTTTACTTTCGTTACCCTCCAAACTAACGCCTCAGGTGTATCTACTGTAGGTAAAGCCGTGAGCCAAACATAGTTAATTACCGCTTTTTTTCGGTTTTGCTAGATATGAGAATTATTTCTTCGTTATAGTTTTATTTAGCAATTATCACCAATCATTTTCAATGAATCTCATTTCAGTTCACATTCCAGGCATAGATAGTTTAGGTTCAAAGGAGTAAATTTAGGTCCTATGTCTCTGGGCGTGCAACTTCTGAGAAATTTCCAAGGTAGGCCCAGTTTCTTTAACTAATCTCTATAAAGTGATTGCTACAAATTTTTGTTCGTAATATTGAAGCAGATAGGTAAACTTCGACTAAAACATGCGCTGCCGGAGCTGATAAAATTCCCCCTGAGGTGTTCAAGTATGCTCCACCTAGATTAGCTGCATTATTGGTATCATTTTCAATGGATGCCTACGGATGCAGTACACTCCCAGTCCTGTTATGACAGTTGTAATGAAACCTGTTGTCAAAAACAAAAGTAAAAATGTTACCGAGAAAGGAAATTACAGACCTATTGCGAACGCGACTGCAGCGTCCAAGCTGTTCGAGCTATTACTGCTAGAGAAAATGAGCTTCATCCTAGGGACGGCTGACAATCAATTTGGTTTCAAAGCTATGCTCGGAACAGAGATGGCTAAATTTGCTCTGAAACAGACAGTAGCGCATTATCTCTCGAACGGTTCATGTGTGTATACATGTTTCTTGGATGCGAAGAAAGCATTTGATAGGATGAATCACTGGACGTTTTTCAAAAAGCTGTTAGACAAAGGGGCCCCACGGCCTATTGTTGGCTTACTGAAATTCTGGTACAGGAATCAAGAGTGCTGTGTACGCTGGGGTAAGTAAATCTCTAAGGGCTTCCGTACTTCTATTGGAATCCGACAGGGTGGACTTCTCTCACCGTTGCTTTTCAACATATTTATAGATGACATTCATTACAGGTTTAATGGTAGTGGAGTTGAGTGTTTCATGGGCAGACACTGCATTAATGCAATCAGTTACGCTGATGATATGGTGCTTCTTGCTCCACATCACAGTTCTCTCCAAAAGCTAGTTTCCATATGTGATGATGAAGCTCAGAAGCTTGATATTGTGTACAACACGGATAAGACTGTATGTATGTTGTTTGAACCTCAGCGCAGCAAGCGGTGCTGGATTAGGCATACATAATTAAGCGGTGTGAAGTTATCCTATGTCGAGAGCTTTGCGTATCTGGGACATCTCATTGATGAAAAACTTGATGATTGCACAGACATTGGACGACAGGTTAGACGCTTAAATACTACAGGCAATCAGATATTACGACAGTTTAATAGATGCTCCCTGAATGTCAAGATTCAGCTGTTTAAAACTTACTGCTATCGAATATATGGTAGCTCACTTGGGGCGAAATTCACTAAACAGGCCATCAGTAGGTTGCGTGTTGCATACATATTCCTACAGTTGGTGGGTGCGCCCAAATACACAGGAGCTAGTGATGTGTTTGCGTCGTATGACGTAGTGTGTCTCAATATTCTTGCTCGTAAATGTGCATATAGCCTGCAAATGAGAGTAGAAAAGTCTGATAACTCAATGATCCAAGGGATATGCTCTAATCCAAGTTATCAGAGTTCGGCGCTCAAGCAACGGTGGGTTAGGATTCTGTACGTAGGCAACGACCTCCATGATCGGAATGACCTGTAGCTGATGTGCCTCTTACCTGCTACTTCTCTAAGCTTCCATTTCACGGCACACAGGCGTGAGCTGATATATTTCTGTCTTCCTACTGTACTATTTCCTTTTGACTGCTCGAGGTACGGTAGGACTATATGTGAGCCTGTTGGTATACTGGGGACTGAGCTCTGGGTGCAACTTGTACCATTGTTACAAGCCCCTTGCCCAGGCTAGCTATGATGAAACGGTGTGTCTCAATCGCACTGAACAGGGGTAATCTGGTAAATTCTCTGTACCAACGCAGCGAAGAGTTCTTTCTCTCTTGTTTATTACCTGTGCTCCTGTGTGAGATTGAGCTGCTCAATGCCATTCGTATCTGCAGGTGTTGGCTGTATAAAAAATTGTCCGGATAGTCACTTTTCTTAACAAGCCTTTAAGAGTTCTAGCTGTATTCATCCTGCACTGAAGTTTACTTCAGACTTAATGGGTCTGAATGACGGTCTTCTCATTTACCTTGGCAACCTAGCTTAAGTTTAAGCAGCTCTGTCTCTATTTAATGCTTTGAATTAAACTTTGGCTTTTCCTAGTATTGGAGAGACCGTGGGTCACGTTATGTAAAGTACTTTAAATTCGCCTACTTGAGCGGCTATCGG
>LQNS02278174.1:30019132-30034371 GCA_001587735.2 Parhyale hawaiensis | reverse complement strand
TACAGTAGAAACGGAGTCCATAGATACTGTACGAGGCAGTTTCCGTTTCTTGCGAAGTCACATGCAAGCAATATTTACTTTGTAATTTAGTTACTGTAGATTCATCGAGCCCAGAGCAACTTGGGAGCGCAATAAATTCCTCCAAGCATTTTTCGGCGGTAGTAACACCACCCCATTAAACTTTTCAAACATAATAGTTTCTTTCGTTTCCAAATTTCTTCGGAAAATATGAGTTATCTCGAAATTTCTGGTTTTTAAATATATTGCATAATGTTGTGTGGCAGTTTGTTACCAGTGTCCGCAGGGTTACCAAAGTTGGGCGCTGAAATTAAACTATAGAGATTTGACTTGACCGACACTTCAGACAGAAGCTTTTGGCCTCGCCCCTTTAAATACTTATTGTGTGGCAAGTGTTAGAAACGAAATTACGTTTAACCGGCTGAAATCTCTGTGTTACGGAGTAAGGTTGACGTTTTGGAAATCTTAACGGTAACCGTTTAAAAGTCAATGTACGAAACTTAATTTCAGGGGTCGAAGCCAGAGAACATACCTGAAATTTCGAACAAGTCAGCTATCGAAAGCATAATTTTTACGCCGAATCGAATATGCCTCGTCCGCACGTTCGATTGGGTCGTCAAAGTCGATCTAAGGCAAGTCAGTCCACTTGACTTGACGGGAAATGCAGACAGGAACTTTAACTTCATCAGTCTGGATGGTGTTGAATGTGCTGGAAACCGCCTGAAATCTCCATTTCACGGTGTAAGACTAAGTTCATAGAAGTCTCACAAGTAACTTATTGAGAGTCAACGTACGATACAAGAATTAACAAATCGAACCAGGACACCTATCTGAAGCCTCGAACAAGCCAAGCCTGCACTTAATTTTGGCGCCAAAAAGCTCCGAAATCCAAAATTTGAGCCAGAATTAGTAGCGACTTGGATTGAGATCACCTGCTGCGTGGTGTTTGATGAACAGATGCGGGGATTTGACACCGCACGCTTTGTTTCGGAAGACTAAGAACATGTTTGATTAGACCCCAAAATCAAGCCTACGAGGCTTAGCTTGTCCGAAACTTCAGACAAAAGCTTTGGCTTTACAACACTGAATCTGCTTTTCAAGTGTAAGTAGTAATTTGAATACGTTGAGCTGGCTGAAACTTAAATTTTACGGAGCAGAAGGGAGTTTATGGAATCAATGGAAACCGAGTGAGTGCCAAAGTCTGAAACTCAATTCAGGGGGTCGAAGACGGCGTACCTGCCTGAAGTTTCGAACGAGTCAAGCCTTGCAGGCTTACGTTTGGCGCCCAGTTGAACGTGCACCTAATCCTCCTTTGAACAACTCTTTCCTCGTCATTTTTTCGCTTCCTTCGTCGCGGGCCAATATTTTGTCTTATCTCTTCTTTGCCTGTGTTCCCGATGTGCCGTGATTCTCCCTGTATGGAAAGTTTTTTTTTTTTTTAAATATGTAACTTAAATTTCGTCTGATGGGTATTGATGCATGTGGGCTTCCAGAAGAGAAACCCAGTTCTTTCTTCTCACCAACTAGAGCTTATTTACCGATACTGGACCTACAGTATACAAATATAATGCTTATATTAAGCTACACCAAATTGCCATAAATGGGCTGGGCCCAGTAATTAACTTCGCAATTCCTATATTTGAATTTTTGTACATAGGCACATCAATGGTCTAAGGGTCTAATGGTCTAAATAAATGGTCTAAGAGAAACAGTCAGCCCAGGGTGCGGCCCTCAACCTCTGCTAATCAGCGGTGCCTCTCGTAATGTCCACACGCCGCTCTTGATTGATTGCGCGCTTCTTTTTTCATTGAGAGTAATTAGCATTGGTCAATTGAGCCTCAAGCACGGACGGACGCTTTGCCTCAGTAAAAGTTGCAGTTGTCCTTTGTTGCACTGAAGCCATTTTTAGCACTCGCGAACGAAGTGCAAGCGGTGATTATGTTTTCGAACAGTGTGCGTTTATATTTGTAGGTATGTCTTTCCTCTCAAAAAACTATCAGAAAGAATGGAACTATCATCATAAGCTTTTGCTGCCAGTCAGGTGAGTTGCGCTAGATGTAAACAATATGAAAACTGCTGACTCAGCACTTTCAGTCCTTCCTCCCTCGCGTTTGATGGTCTTATCCCGCGAGGTGCTCTAGTTTACCCTTATTTTAAACAGGTTGTTTTATTTTACTGTAACTCTTATCAAACCTAATAATATATTCCTACGAGAAAAAAAAACATTTGTAGCGAGATAGTGGAGCTTGACTTAAATAGGGTTAGAGATGCGATTAGGGCGCGTTCGAATAACTTACGAAATTAAGCCATAGAAGCTTGACTTCTTTAAAACGTCAGGCAGGTGGGCTGGCTTCGATCCGTTGATTCGAGTTGCACTCGTTGACCCTTTTAACCGCGTACGTGAAAGCAAAGCGCTCAAATTGACTCCGTAAATAGAGTTTCAATCCAGTTAAGCATAATCGGGTTATTTGTAAGGGCCAGTTCACACGTTCCTCATCGTAACGCGTTCAATCGCGAATATGAACGCGAGCTGTGCGTCAACTTTTTCTGTTTCTGTCCACCTGTAGAAGTGCCCTTCATTCAAATGAATGACGCCGCGCGTTCAGTTATGATATCGTTTCTTTACATTTTCCCTTATATTTAGCGCCGATTTGAAGTCACATTCGTATCCCATAATCTTACAGCCTGATTTTAATAGGAACAGCCTATTTTGGAAATATTTATAGCCTGATAGAAGGGAAATCACCACAGAGCAATGTACTGGGGCTCCAAATCAAAGATGGCGTCTGTGTTCTTAGAAATATTTTCAAGTTTTCTTGTACTATTATTTTTAATGGGACTATAGTGATTCTGATCGGTTTAATGTTGTGATGAAAAGGCATTTTTGTCGAATTTTTCATTATTTGAAGCCGCCATAGGGTATAAATTCAGTATATATAGGTTCTGTTAACTATACTTGAATGACACAGCGTGTTCAAAAAAGGGACATGCTTCTTCCTTCAGTCTCCCGTGTGTGCTGCAGCTGCTTCTATCAAATCAACTCGCCGCGTCCATCAGTTTGACTGAACTCGTTACGATGAGGGACGTGTGAACACGGCCTAACACCTGCAACGCAGATTAAGGGGACGAAGCCAAAGTTCCTATCTGGAGTTCCTGACAAGCCAAGGCCACTTGAGTTGTCCAGAACTGCAAGCAGGAATTTTGGCTTCGTCACCTTGAATGGTTTACACACAGAAAAATGGTTGTTTGCTATTAAGCAAAATTAGTTAAGCATAAACTACCTTGTCGTTTGAATTTGCCTGAATGCACATAGTAGTTTGTGATGAACAACAGATGAACAACAGTGCTGTGATGAACAACAGATGAACAACAGTGCTGTGATGAACAACAGTGTCGTTTACGATTATTTATTATTGCTTAGTAGCTGAAATACTACGTCGTTAGTGATAAGAAACCAGGTGATTTTTATCCTAAAGTGCACTGCTTTCTCGGTTTTATTGCACGCCAAAATTGAAGAGATATCCATAACTTGACTATCGACTGATTTGGCGGTTACCATTTTAATAACTTTTTGCGGCGTACACAAAGCTGAGCTGACAACGATGCTACAAAACATGCGGTCGAGTGGATGAGTGAACGCGTTGATAGAAAGGACGTGTGAAATTGCTCGTCAAATTGCTAAAAGCAACGCGATTACGTTGAACCGCCTGGAAACTCCAGTTTACTGCGCATGATTGAGTTTCTAGAAGTTTTGAATGTAACCTATTGAGGGACCATGCCTGAAATTCAAACCAGTGAAACTGCTTGAAGTTTGGAACAAATCAAGCCCTGAAGGCCCAATTTTGGCATCCAATCGAACGTGCCTTTGGACATGAAGCGTGATTTAAATTTGGTTTCCTGAATTTAGCACAAGCCTAGATAATTGCTTTACTTTTTATAAGTTGAGTATCTTCACCATAAAACAATAGGTAAACACGGTCACTTCGGGATAATTTTACTGCGTCAATTCTATTTTCTCATTTTGTTCTTCAGCACTGTAATGGTACAAAATAGTGTACATGAACAGTTTGTCACGCACCTCTCGAGGTCTGCAGCTTTACCCATATTTATAGCAACTTTCAGAAGTGTGATATTTCGAGGCGACATTAAACTTGGTCCTATATAGAGTTGTCGATGGCAGTTCGTGTACATGCTAAAGGATTAGGCTCTACTTGTTTTTGTACATATACCGTATGCTATGTTATAGGAAGTTACGCTTTTTAAAATTCGTTTAATAAAATATCCCAATTGAGGGATTTTCAATTCAAATTTGCATAAAGCACATTGAAGGATCAAGAAGGCAAATTTAGTTTCTGCCAATAATGTAATATCATAGACCTCAACAGTACTGTCGCCGTCTATGGTAATATTAAAGCAGAAATCTGTACATAACACACAGGAATGATTTTCGTATGTTATCACTCTAATTGATAACTGGCCCAGGGAGTGAAGCGGGCATAGAAGTTCCTAGATCTTTCACAATGGGACGCTGGGTTCGGTTGCTCAGAGAAATGTTAGCTAAGGTTACTAGTACGTTCGATTGGGTGCCGAAGTTAAGTCGTCGAGATTCGACTTGTCCGAAACTTTAGACAGGTGCTTTGGCTTCGGCCCGTAGCAGTGAGACCTTCAAAAACTCAATCTAGCTCAGTAAAGTAAAGTTTTTAGTAGGTTAAACGTAATAGGGTTATTTCTACCGCTTGTAGCACGATGAAAAGCGACAGAGCCAACGCTTCTGTTTGAAGTTTCGAACAAGTCCAGCCTCAAAGGCTTAATTTCGGTACTCAATTGAACATGCCATGCAGTTAGACAAAACTTGGTTAGATTAAAATAGTTTAGGTTAAAGAGTTTAGGCTAGGAAAGGTTATGCGAGGCCAGGTCTGGTTTAGTTTGTTCACTTCATTGTGGTGAGAAAAGCTTTACTTTTTCTGAACTAAACAAATTTAGCCCCAAAAATTATTCATTTCCGACTGATTATATTAATTATTATTATTTTGTATTATTACTCTTTGTCTACAACCTGTGCCACGCTATTAGCCTCACTAATTGTATATTATTATTTATGTAATTTTTGTGTTGAGAGTCGTGCTCTTATGACAACATTTTTCATAAGTCCTCGTTGCAGTCGGTCTCTTCCTTGATGAGATATTTTACCTATTGAGCTGTCCCTCGAAAATAACTGCTGAAAGATTTCGTTAGAGTTGGTAGACGTTATGGTCTTAATGACGCAGAAAGAGCTGCCTAAGTGAAAGATACGGCTAATGGAATTCCTCCCGAAGTGATAGCTCTCTCTCTTGGCCGCCATGTAGACACTGTGAAGCGATATTTGGCAGACCAATCGCTTACGAAAAATCGATCAAATTGTGGAGTGTTTAGAACCGTGACTATACCCGTGACCTTCGTTTCGTTCTATGAGATGGCAATTTAAATTGTTTAAGAAACGAGCACAGACATAGGGTTATTTTCATTATAACATAAAAAAAACAACCTCAGCTTATGGTACGACACAGAAAAGTACGGTTGCAATGGGCTCAAGAACTCATGAAAACAAACATGGATGTCATATGCACATATACATCTTGATGGACCTGACGGACGGGGGAAACGATGCGTTGGAAAAGGGCAAGGTCGCCACTTGCGTTTCCATCGGCAACAGAGAGCCGGAGGTAAAGTGACTTGGGCGGGAATAAAAGGAGATGAACTTATCTGAACCTTTTCATATGCCTGATGGCGTAAGAATTACTTCTGCTGTTTACTGTGGACTTCTGGAATCAACATTGTTTTCATAGTTGAAGACATACAATTGCGAAGCGTCGCACGATGATATTTCAGCACAACAACGCTCCGTCTCACGTAGGCTGTAAAAACAACGCATGCTTTTTATCATCGATGGCCTTCAGTGATAGAAGTTTGAAGTATGACTTCCATTTCCACCCGATTTGAACCATTTCGAGAATTATTGAGAATTCTAAAGCAGGCTCGCGACGAGGGTGACAAGTAAAACCCATCCAAACAATCACTGAAGGAGAGCGATTAGTCGACTGTAAGCAAAATCTCTTCATCTCAAGTGGAAAATTGACAGATTCTTCCAACAAACGAATTCAACTTGTTTTACAAAAGAATGTCTGCTATGTAAAGTGTTATTTTTTCAATATTTAATTTTGCATCATGAATATTTTCGCTCATAAATAAATTTGATTGTCCGTATAATAGTATTTCTAACCCTTTTCAAGATTGAATTTTTTGTGGAATTAATCCAGTACTATGGTACACCTGAATATTGTACAAAGTAGTGTAAAGTTTATAAATTTCCAATGACTTTGAATAAGGTGTTCATAATTGAGGACGAGCTTTAAGTCAATAACTCAAACATGTCTTACAAGTATTAAACTTTTACAATCAAAAATAAATATTTCTGGTTTATAAGTTTTTTAAGCTAATAGAGAGTTACATGAGGTGTAATAGTGTATGACTAAAATCTTTATTTAAAACTTTTAAATTCAGGCATTTATGCAATCGAATCGTCATCGTTGCGCCTCCACGGCGATACTTTATATAGCCCCTTGTGACATCATCCTCGTGCATCCTTTACTTCTTTTCTTGTACTGCTACTGATCACGTTTCTCTACCTCGTCTCGTCCACAAGTTCCTCGTTTTGCTAGACATTCACACGTCTATTGTTTTGCTGTTTTTTTTGGCTTATTTCGTCACCAATCACCAGAGAATCTAACTGAAAGTACGACCGTCAAAACAATACTGTAAATACCACTGTGTATATTTTTATGCATGTATTATTCATCTATATGTATACTGCGTCGTCCTTCTAGAGACAAAGTAGGATGCTGAACTGCTCCCATTAATTCTTCTTCCGACTGTGCTTCTATAAGTTAGACCTTAGGGTCTCAGTGATAATATGTGATGCCAGAGCATTTCTGACGGACCTGGATACGAGGCACAGCGTATATTTAGGAGGGGAGGGTGTTGTTTTTTGACTAGTGCAGATGTCTCAGTTTATTATAAGAGTAGTATCTCCGCATAATGTAGCATCCACGAGCGGCTAACTTACTCAATCAGCTGCCAATTTTTACCTCCGTCAAGGAGGTTATGCTTTTGTCGTGTTTGTCGGTCTTGCTGCATGCCTGTTTGGTTATCTGTCTCTTGGGCTGCCACCAAGATTTCTCAAAAAATAACGAGCGGATCTCTACGAAATTTACAGGGATTGTTAGGCATGTTAACAATAACAGATAATTAACTTTTGGTGAAAATCCCTTCATCTGTTTGTTTGTCTGTCTGCCTTTTTTTTTAAGGCCACTATACAAAAATTTATAAGCGGATTTTCACGAAATTTATATAAGTTGTTAGGTATATTATGAAGAGTAAATGACCAAATATTTATGATGATATGTTTGTTCGTTCGTTTGTCGCTGTTTTGATTTTATGCTTGTTAGCAAAATAATTTACAAAATTATGAATAGATCTTTATGAAATATACAGAAGTTTTCAGTAATGGTAAAAGACATAAATGATAAAATTTTGGTGATCGGTTGCTCTGTTTGTGTATTTGACTTATGTTTGTCAGAATGTTTATTAGCAACAGAACTCAAAAAGTTAGGGATGGATCTTCAAGAAAATCACAGAAATTGTTTATACTATCAAAAGACAGCTCACAGTCCGAGCATTTTTTCAAGAAAAAATAATGGAGTATGTGGTTTGCGGGATATCAATTATAATAATATACATTTTATAGGTTGACTGATGGCTTGATTAGTTATTTGGTTTCTTCGTTCCGATATTAAAGCATCGGATAAGAAATATTTCTTTACTGAATGACAAGTGTATGAGACAGCAGAAATTTGAACATCAAATAACTATAAAGACCAATAAAGTTCCTGAAATATATCCGAGGTTCTGCATTTTATGAAGCCCCTTCGTTTAAAAAAGCAGCTAGGTGCTTTTTCTTGTCTTTCTCATGAGGGTGTGAGATGAAAGGCCCGATTTTTTTATGGAGTTTCAGCTTCCGTCGTGCATAATGCGTTTTGCGCCTTTGCTCTTCAGTTGAATTTCTTTTCGGCAGTTGAAACACTAAGCATATGGGCAAGCCATTTTCAGTATCTATTACCACTAGATTTAGATTCTGAGGGTGTCACAGCCAGTGTTCAGGATGCTCAAGTGAACTTTTCCGGTAATTATTTTGCTTGAGCGACATTTTGTTCGGTGCTGCTTGACTTTCATGCATTTTTAAAATAAAATTCGCAATTTTACTAGCAGGTAGGAACTATTGCAGCCCGAAATCATACACACAGAGAACAGGGTAGTAATATTGACAAAATTATTTTAGTTACGGTATTTTGTTTAGAATCACTAAATTTTTTGGTAATACTAAAAATACGGGCGAAAATGCTTTGTTGTAGTTACATTTTCTTTTGGTTAATAACACGCTGATATACATGGATATTATTACAAAACTTGGTTCATGTAATGAATAGAATGGTAACTATAACTAGATTTTGGTCAATACAAATAGATGTAAGAATCTGGTTAAAATTACGAAACCTATTTTCGTAATTTTTACTAAAAATCTATAAATACTACCAAATTTTTTAACCAAAAAAATTTGGTTATTTTCACCAAAAATTTGGTTGGCTTATTGCTAACCAAACAGTTTGGTTAACTCAACCATATTTTGGTGAATATAATCAAACTGTTCTCTGTTTGTACTATCTGCCACAACTTTAGTAGAAATCATAAAAGCTCAAGTCTGCACATACATTGACGATGCATCTTTTGCACCAAAAACCTGCACTGCAAGTTCTGCTGAGATGTATTTCTTTCTTTAACGACAATGCCTTCGAATACCCGGCATTTCTTCAAGGCCTGATGACATATCCTGACTTGCAATTCACGCAGTAAATTTTCGACTACATTCAAGTCAGGGCTTATCGAAGGCAATGGTAAAACTGTTATATCCTCTTCTCAAAGCTATATGCCGTCACAGGTACACGCAAACTAGCCGGACTAGCGGAAAATCTATGTTAAATTAATGTGTTTAGTTTCTTAAATGTAGCACACCTATGCTACGTTATTATAATTTCCTACACTAAGTTAGACTTAATTCAGTCTATCCTAACTCAGTCCGTCAACCCCAAGACTGCAGTAAACTAATAAGTTAATCTCATGTCGCAGGACACTACCTAGCTAATCACAGCGTATAACATGACGCGTCTCATCTAACCTAATCTAACACAAATTAACTATAGATGTTCGAATTGGCTAACACAGATGAGAAAAAGTTCATTTATATTAAGTCACGAAAACTCTACGGTAAAATAAAATTGTTCCATTTTGTGCTTCAACACATAAAGTCGGCAAATACAAGTGAAATTTCGATTATTTTCCTTGCGAATAATGTTGTCAATCTTACTCAGTATGGTTAATGAATATCAAACTTCATTTCCCAAAAATAATAAAATAATTCCGCTTATGTCATCAAAAGAAAAAAGTGCTTAGTTCTCTATCTTCTTACAATGATTTTTTACCTTGGAATTTCGCCAATGTTTTATCAGCAAAGGATTCCTACACTTGTATCTGGATAATGAGATATGCGGCAAAATATCATAATTAAGACAGTCTTACTCTTCAGAGGTACTTTTTGCGTGCTACTTCATCGAACTTTATACGCCGTTTCTAGGCTCTGTTTTTCTTAATTACCTCTGCGTACACTTGGAAAGGAAATAATAGGTTTAGCACAAAATTGACCATATCTCATTTTTGCGCTATTAAATTTTCATAAAATTTGCAGGGAAATCATGACATCTTATGGCAACACTCTTGAGTTTGTTTACATTTTGCTGTGTCTCCTGTTTGACAACTATTTGCATTTTTCTCTTTTTGAGGTGAACGACAATACTAGCTTCTTGTCTATTATGCTGAAGTGAGACGTGGAAAAGCTCTAACTAACTAGGAAAAAGAAATTAGGAAAGAAATTGCTAAAGGCGCCTCTCCTGATATTATTGCCCGAAAAATACGATGCCATATTGACACAGTGACAAGATTCTTGAAGGACCCTTCACCACGGAAAAAAAAAACGGTCAGATGCTGGGTATTCCAGGACTGTTTCTGATAGAGACTTGAGAAATGTGGTTCATCACCTGCGCAAAAGACCCGGGCAAACAAGTAAATAAATTTCACGACTGCTGGGCTTTCTGACGGGCCTAACACCACAAAAAAATGGCATCCTTCGCTTCATTGTTGTCAAATCCCCTCTAAAATGGTCTGCTCTGACCCCAGGAGATAAAATTTTGAAAATGGAATGGGCAGAGAAGTACATGAAGATCAACATGAATCATGTTCTTTTCACCGACGAAAGCTGGGTAACCCTTGCGGGATCTAATGGGTGAAGTAAGGATTGGGTGCTACCTGGAGGTGAGTGTCATTAACGCATAAAACGTCAACAACAGGGAGGTGGTGTTATGATATGGGCTGGTATCATAGGGGATCAACTTGTAGGTCCGGTTGCAGTACATGATGGCGTGAAAATTACATCTGTATCATATTGTGACATGTTAAAGGATGCCTTAGTCCCATAGCTGGATGACATACCTCTTTCGTTGCTTTGAAACTGGTTTTCATGCATGATAATGCACCATCTCACTCTGCCCGAACTACAACAGCATTTCGGGACCCTTTGGAGTTCCACGGAGAGAAACTGATGATTTGGCCACCGTGCTCACCTGATCTAAACCCAATTGAAAACTTCTAGGCCCTTCTGAAAAGGGAAATTTACGCAGATGGAAGGCAGCATAACTCAAAATCTGTCTTCGGGGGGGATGCTGTTGCTGCAGCAGCAAGGGCAGTTCCACCTTCTGCAATAAAGACACTAACTGGCTACATGGATACAAGGATTATTGAAGTTATTAAACGTCATGGGGGTCATGTTGGCAAATAAGACTTTTTTTTCAGTTATTGTAAACTTTTGATTGATGATTACTTATTTAATACTTATTTTTTTCTCATTTGGGTTGTTCATTTTTGTGCCTTTGGTGATATAAACTTAATTTTTTTGTTTTTTGATTCCAAGAGCTATTACCGCCGCTCAGTGAAATTTGAAAGATTGACAAAAAACACAATTTTTCTCGAATCTGCAAGATCAGTCGTTTGAAAATTTACAGACACTATAAGCATCATATGTTTAACTTTCTGTAAAATTTTCAAGGCAATTTACAGCCAAATAGTCGATTTGTGGTCAATTCTGCGGTAAGGCTATTATTTCCGTTCAACAGTAAGTGTAGTATGTTTAATTTTTACAAGGATTTGTCTGTCCATTAGTAGCATAACTCAAAATCTTATCGGCGGATCTTTATGAAATTTACATGATCTGTTAGGGTATGTAATTTACGGGATGTGTTAGGAATATCACGAAGAAATTACAAGTATTTTTTGGTGATGATCTGTCAGCCCGTGTGTCTGTCTACCATTTTGTCTTCTAGTATTGCATTATCTCGAAAAGGTCTGCGCGCTCGGACTGCGCTCTAGAGCTTGCATATAATTAGCCTTTCATAATCTTAACATTAAAGCTTTTCATCGACTTACCTGATATTTTAATAATGTAGCGGAACTCGGAGATCAGGGTATAAGGTACTTAGCGGGCAGGTCAAACCAGGAAGCAAAGAATGCAACGGGAGTACTCAATAGGACTGAAATAAAACATAGCCGTGACCGCACGTAACAAATTTACATCACATCGACGAGTCGAAGTGTTTAGGTGTGTGACCTCAGGCCTTTGTATATTGTTTTCTTGAATATATCACCGTATTTTTTAAATTTATTTCATTCAATCTCCCGTTCATGACTGGCCAGCTACTTCAGCTGCAAAATACCGAAAAATGTCGCCAAGTACAGAAAGTTCGAGCAATAGGTTAACTGTTACTGTGGTTTCTCTCGCGTACAGAATTGGCTATAATGGTGCTTATATTTGTTGGAAAAGAATATATATATTCTGTAAAGAGCACTGCGAACTGAATATGAAGTGTAAATAAGGCTTCAATCAAGAAAAAGAAGTTTAATCAGGTCGCCGAAAGGGAACAAATTCGGCGCTAGTGCTGTGAAAGTTTCCACCAACATGTACTGCAATTTTCTATAGATAATTGCTAAATTAGTATATATTATCTTCATTTATTTATACGCTAGGTATGATTTTCGCAGTTTAAGACGAGTTTTCTGGTTAAATTAGTTAAAATACTCCTAGGCTGCTCAGCCATAGTTTCGTCGATGATGACGTCACTTTTTGGTGTGAATTTTTCATGAGTCCTCCCGTTACGCTCTTTGCTTCCTGGGTCAAACAGACAATAATTTTGGTCGTTTCAGGGAGAAATATAGCATCCGGCATCAAACTATGACGTCATCGGCACCGTGCACGATTTAATGACACAGACGCAGACAGGCGTTTTCTAACATTTTCAAGAGGTTGCAACACTTACATCGTCGTGGTATAGATTTTAATAAAACTGACTAAAAGAGAAATGTAGGAGTGCTGCTTAGAATGTTCATACCTGTCAGTTAGATGGAAGTGACAGTTTACGTTCCGATAGTGTGGAGTCGACGTCTGTACCGTACTTCAACTGTGGATAGTACAGTAGATGCTGTTGTTTTGTTGTTATTCTAGTCATAATAATCGCCTGTCAGAGGACAGGAATGGACACCCACAGCGTATTTCTGATTTCTCTTATCATCTTCTAAAGCAAAAATCTCCGTCGTTGTTACTGGCAGCTGCAACACCTCTGATTGTATGTTAGGGTCCATTTTTTTGTTCTGAGCCTACTCGTAGCAAAGATGGTGCAGTCATTCGTAACTTAATTTTACAGTTTGAATTATTATTGGCCAATGTTTCTTCATATAAGTTTCAACTGCTTAAATACTTTATCCGTTATAAATGCTTGAACATTTTCCTTTCTGTTTAGAAGGAGGTATACTGTAGGCGAGCTATAATATTCACGGATTATTTCCGCAAAACATCGACTTGGGGAAGACTTTCGAAGAACGAAATAATATGTTAGAGGAAGTTCTCTTTCAATTAATTCAGTTGTGAACAATTAGCCAGTGTTTAAGTTACGTGACAGTATATATACGCATCGCATCATATCACATATCGTTGTTATATATCTGTCTCTCTCCTTCGTAAACATGTGCTTACAATGGTAAGCCCATTGCAAGTTGTGATGGATGTAATGAATATTAAGAACACTATGGCACATAGGGTGCCATAGTGTTCTTAATAGACATGTCCATGATGTCCTGGAGTTGATAGGTAGAACTGCATCACATTGCTGCATTACAGTGTGAGAGCTACGGACAAAGGGCACGTTTGCCCGGGTCCTCACAGCCAATTTATAGGAAACAGAGGGCATGTAAAATTTCTAAAGCTAAGCTTTTCATTGTGAGATATAAACACATTACCAACTTAGGCCTATACAAATAATACATTTTCAGAAGTTAGTGAAACTTCTGAATATAGGAGGGTGCACAAATACTTGGTGTCAGTACAAATAATAATGGTGTCAGTAGTGATAGCACTATTAAATGTGTGCTCCATTAGGCGCCGAAATGAGATCGTCGAAGCATGGCCTGTTCGAAACTCCAAACAGAAACTTTGGCTTTGAGCTGCACTGTATGCGTTAGAAGCAACAGTATTACGTTCAGCAGGCTGACAACTCCATATTAAAGAAAAACAGCGAGTTTCCGGAAATGTTAACCCTTCGACATGCACTGCTGCTCTGAAGCAACAGGCTAGCGCTGCTCTAACAGCATCATGTAAAGTCCACGGGTTAAAGCAGTCGGTCAAGGGTCAATGCTTGAAACTCAATAATAAATCAGCAGGCCGTAGCCAGCGCACCTGTCTGAAGTTTCCGTCAAGTCAACCATCACAAGCTTGATTTCGGCGCCCACTCGAGCGTGCCCTAACACTAGGTAAATACATCGGCCAATACAGTAAAAAAAAAATCGAATGCAGTCTAAATCGGGAATTATCGGGTGCTATTGCACTTCCTATTTACATCTATGATTAAATTGAATAATAAAATAATTCGCTGTGAAACGATCTCAAAATTCATCATCTTCAGTGAACTATCATTGGTAGCACGAGGTGCGTGTATATCACAAAAAAAAAAGAATTCAGACACCTGCTCTCCTCTGCACGGGTCATAACAAGTTGGGTTTCTCCAAGCTTCTAGAAGACTGTCGGACGACCGTCAGCAATCAGAGGGAGGTTGGCGGATTGTGAAGACTTCAATCGAGCAAACCTTAAGTTGTCACTCGATCAAGTGTTAGGAAAGCCTTTAAAAATAATCCCTCTGGACCTCTTGAGATCAGTAACCAAAGTTCCAGATTAGCAAGTTGCCGACTGCATGAAGTATCGGCGTTTCTCTCGCCCTGTTCTGTTTATCTCGAAAATCGGCAGTGATTTTATGACCCGCGCTAGAGAAACTGTTGACATAAGTAAGCTCTACACCATCGACACGCGTAACTCTAGGTTAGATTAAGTTACTTCACTTAGTATTAATGCACATGCAGACCGTTTTGACGTACATATTATATTCGATACATAGTTTGCGAACCTTGTTCGTGTAAATTGTAAGCAGTTTTTGCAGCCCGCTTGAATGGGGTAAGTAAGACCCATATCATCACCATAGCTGAGTGCATTGGCAGCTTTACCATTAATATGTCATTCTACTCCAACTGCGCTGCGTTGGGTGTGGATACTGTCAATGAAGATATTAAAGAAAATCGGGGAGAGTTAGCCTGCTTGCAAGCAGGCACAAAATAATGAGCCGCTTACAGCAGGTGTAATGTAATGGCCACTCTACACGTTAGTCTTTTCAACGCGTTGACTCACGCACTCGTGGGAATGAATTTGTATCGCCTTTGTCAACAGATCTTTGTGTCCGCCACAAAAAGTGGCTGAAACATCAGTCTTCAAATCAGTTTCCTCGGCAAGTGAGGCTATAAATATAGGCAAGATCCGTTTTTTTTTTTCAAATTTGGAGCAAAAAATGAAACTGAGAAAACGGCGCAATTTTCTGCTGTTCCTATGGTACGTTCGGACAAGTAGATGAGTGTACACGTTGATATGAATCACATATGAACTCGCCCTAAAGAGTAGATGAGCTACAAACGGAAGCGGTGCCGTATTG
>LQNS02278174.1:29991383-30012916 GCA_001587735.2 Parhyale hawaiensis | reverse complement strand
TAAAATTAACCCATACGTGATCGAGAAGACTGTACCTTATAGTACCTTGGTACTGGCTAATGCGAGTAGGCCTAAGAATGAGAGGGTGAAAATTCAAAGAGGCCATCAACTGTGTGAAATTGTTTATTGTACTGAGGCGAAAAGGATTAAATAAGTTTATATTCAAGTCACCACATATAAGAATATTTGAATTGGGTGGGATTGAGTGCACAATGAAATCAGCAAAAAATTTGAATGTATTTTCACCAAAAGTTAATCATCTGTCACTTTTAAGAAGCCTAATAATCTCTGTAAATTTCGTAACGATCCGCCCTTAACTTTCTGAGTTATCTTGATGACAGACAAAGAGACAAACAGACAGAAAAACTCGACAAGAACATTACCTGCTTGGCGGTGGTAATTAGATAAGAACGTAATAGGGGCTAATAGCGATGCAGTGCAGGCGATCTCTGAATATCATCCTGATGTTTCAGTGAGCTAAATGCGAGAATGATGTATGGCGGTATGAAGGAAAGGTTTAAGCTTAAGTTCCCGACCGCACTAAAGTCGACGAGGAACTAAAAAGTTAGGGTTACTTGCGTAATAATTTGTTACGAGAACAGCATAATATTTTATCACGGTAACAGCTGTCACAAGAACAGCTGTCACAAGAATATGTAGCTGTCACAGTAACCGCTGTCACAAGAATAGCTGTCACAAGAATAGCTGTCACAAGAATAAGTGTCACAAGAATAGCAGTCATAAGAACAGCCATCACAAGAACAGGAGTTGCAGTTTTAATTAGCGTTGCAGAGTCGGAAACCCACTGTTATATTTGTGATCTACGTAAAAAATACCCATGGAAAATGGTTGTCTCGTCTCCTTTTTTTTTCCTTTTTTCACTGTTGGACAGTGTTATTGAGCAATTTTGCCATCTTCCTAGTCATTGCCCTTCTACGTTATCTCTGAATGAATTGCAGCAGGTTTTGCAGAAGGGCACAAAAATGTCCCGTCAATGAAGTCTAAACGTTGTAAGTAATAATGTCTAATCTATGAAATATGTTGATAAATTTACGGGAAAATCATCTCTGTATCCAGCGTATTTATCACATGTTCTAATTGTTTTGCCTAACTCGGTGACTCCAGTAATATGTAAGATAACACGAATAGTTGAAAGCCACTATTTCCTATTTCTTCCATTACGATATATACTACGTTTCCTGTTAATTTCATTTCCAAGTTCGGTAACTAATGCTCAGAACATAATTATACGATAGAGTTTGTACATTTGATGCTGCAAATTACTCAGTGCTTTCTAAAAGTGAATGATTTGAGACAGGCATAGTTAGAAATTGATCTAATGCTCTATTGGAATCAAATTAACATCCTAGTTAACCATGAAAACCAAGTATTTGTGTCGATTACATTTCCTTTCATTTCCTGGTAAGAATAGAATAAGTGCTCTATTAGTTACTACCAGTCGCTTTTAATGCGGACTCACTCCTTATTGGAATATATTTTGGTACGTAGTCAATAGAATTGGGAACTTCTACCGCAAGTCTAGTCGCTTGTTGTCTGATGCGTGGGTGTAGACTAGCTAGGTAACGGCTATTCACACGAGCAATATCTTTAGTGCTTCTGACAGGCTGAAATCGCCGGAATGCTAAGCTTGCTGCGATCTTTTAACATGCAGTACACAGGTGAACAGGAGATTGCTTACAGGAACAATATTTCATTTGGGTAAAATTTAAATAGAAGTTTCATAGAATAGACATGGACAGCATGCATGCCAATTGTTGATTACGACTACAGTATCTGAAGTAGGTCACTAAATAGCTTGCGGTCAATATTCACCTATGCTCTATTGTGCCTGCATTCTACGGTATATTGCGATCTAAATGTTATTAAGCTTAGCTATTATAATATAATGCATTGATCTTCTGAGCGAGTAGCTTCTATTTCGTTAAAACGCCCAAACAATAACAAGAGGCCCTATCCTGTGCTCTTGATTAGTTGCTAGTCTTGATTGAGGAGAGGTCTTGCGGCCTTGCGGCCACACCAAACTCGGGTTGAAGGCCTGGCTACAACAAATTTTGAGAAGGCTCGAGGGCCGGTATACCGTAGCTGAGAAAATTTTCTGCTGCTTTTTCTTCCAGTCCTCGTTGTGAGCTATCTCTCGCGAGAGACCCAAGGTCGCATGTAGCAATTAAGCGTCGGCGTTACCCTGACAGTGTTACTCGGTGTCACACCGGGCAGCAGTGTATGTGACGTGCGGTTTCAGTGCCCCAAAAAAGTCTTGCAGAATTTTCTAAAAGCTAATACATTAATATTTCCGGCGGAGCCTTATTTTTGACCGTATCTTAGGATAAAAAGTTGAGAAAAATACTCAAAAGTGCTTCAAATGTTGTAATTCAAGCGATGTATGGCAGTAATGTATTTTGTAATACAAATTGCTGAGTATCAAAGTCAATGTTAGTAAACACAAGCAGTGTTACCCAGCATTGGAAGCCGGTGTAGCACGGGTGACATCGAAGGGCTGATTGCAACTCGCCTCAGGGCCTGCCTATCAAGGAAAAGTTTTACAAATCAATTATTTAGGCAAAACTAAAGCTCTGTATGTAGGTGTATATTACTATGTAGGGGTGCAGTAGTACTTATGTATTATTTTGAATAATAGGGACAGACATTCTTCGTGAAACTATGTAAAGACTGTATGTGGGTATGTAGGTGCAAACAATACTGATAGAAGTGCAGCAGCACTTGGCGTATGATTTGAATAACAGTTCCAGATATTGTACAGTGGCTTGGGCCCATTTCGGCACTCGTACTATTTTGAACACCGAATAAATTCATTTCCTCTAAAGTTATACTTCTTGCATTATTAAAAGCAATATGTTTTCTAAATCTTCTGGACTTTATGAACATTTTTGTGCAAACTGCTTACTTGGAACCCATTTGCATTTGAAAATAAAGTATGTTTTATGCAAATTTGATGATTGAAAGCATCATAAATTAGTAGTTTTGGTACTAACTTGTTTAATTGAATAGATTAATTTGTCCCAACCCTATTCGGTACTTTTTCAGAAAGCGATCCCACTTGTTATCTGTGATCACGAAGAGGTGAGATTTTACCGTTTGTTTTATAATAGGATAGGCAAGGGTAAAACAGGAGAACATTTGGGTTGAGTACAACCTTTTGAATGCCTATAGAGCATTGGCATTCGAATTAGCGGCTTGTTACAGTCGCAACTCAAGGGTTACCCGCAGTAGCCAACTAGTGAACATTGCCGATTCACCCAATACGGTAATGCCGGGTGTCCTATACCCGAGCTAGGGAATAGACCACAGCACAGATAGGCAATCCGTGACCGACTGGAGGTGTACTCTCCTGGCCCAATTAAGGGAATTCCATGGCCGACTGGAGGCGTACACTCCTAGCCCAATTAAAGGAATACCGTGGCCGACTGCAGTCGTACACTCCTGGCCCAATTAAGGGAATGCCGTGGCCGACTGCAAGTGTACACTCTTGACACAATTAAAGGAATTCCGCAGCCAACTGCAGTCGTACACTCCTGGCCTAATTAAGGGAATTCCGTGGCCGACCGCAGCCGTACACTCCTGGCCTAATTAAGGGAACTGTCAGCAGCACGAACAAGGGCATGTACGTTTCCTAGTTAAGGTGTGCTTAGAAGGCGACATGATCTTCTACGTGTGCTACACCAGCGTCACCGGCAGCTCAAATACTGTTTAGCAGTGTTACGGTGACGCATGGAATACAAACATCGGACGGTTCTAAACTTCAACAGTGGCTGTATTGTGAATTATAAAAATCTGCGATGTTGCCCAGGTTTCATTCAATAATTTGTTTGCGGCTGAGCTTGCAACAATACAGGATATATTGATCAACGTCGAAGGCTGCAGGAACCTTGTTTCGGGTTACGGATGTTCGGTAAACGCAGAAAGCAAAGAGCGTAACGGGAGGTTACACGTGAAAGTAGCATCGAAAAGTGACGCCATCAATGACGACACATCGACGGCTGAGCAGCCTAGGAGTATTTCATTAATTTAGTCAGAAAAATCACCGTCAATTACAAATTTCATCCATTGAGCACATAAACAAATGAAGCGAACATGCTCATTAAACAATAAATATAATTATCAATAGAAAATAGCTGTGGCTGCTGATGGAAACTTTCGGTGCCCTGATTTAAAATGTTCTTTGATGTGAAGCCGTATTTGCACTTCATACTCAGCTCACACTGTTCTCCACAAAACAAATGTAAACACATCACCGTATTTTTTTTATAATTCACTCAATCTCTGCTCCTGACTGGACAGCTGCTTGAGCTGCACTCATAGACTAAGAATGGTTGTCAAGAATAGAATGTTTGAGCAATATCTGTTACTATGGTTTCTCTCGCTTCAAGAATATAACACGGCTTATATTTTTGCTTGGGATTAGGAGCCAAACCCACGAAAGCCTGAGGTTCGACCCTCAAATACTTCGACTGTACCCTGTGATCTCATTCGGTTACATACGGTCACATGCAGCTAAGTTTTATTTGAGTCCCATCGAGTCCTCCCGTTACACTCGTTCCTTCCTTCGTTAGCGGCTTTAAATGGCAGTGTCTCAACAGGGTCGTGATTGCAACACAAGTGTCTCGGTGATACGATGACGCCAGTAAACTGAACCCGTGAGGGTCATTTTCTAAAGTGATTTTTGAACAACGGAGCGGTTTTCGCAAGATCCACTCGTTTTAGTGTGTCATATGCGAATTGCTTTTGGTAAGACTAGGTTATTGTAAAGAGGATATGAGCGCTGTGCTTACATAGCCTTTATTTCTCAATAACTTGAAAGAAATACTGCAATTTTTCCTCAAGGTAGTTTTTGCAACGACCATGATGGCAAAATTCGTGTGTAGCGGCTCTAAAGGCTTTGCCCCTTCATAAAGTTTAAGTTTAATCTCTATAAACATGTAAAGAGCATTTAAAGTGATGAAGATGTACGGTATTCAAGTAACAAACAAGGCTTATAAAAGGTACAAATATAACTTGCCGCTTTACTCTAGTATAAACTTCTCCGTAAAAAGAGAATAAAAATATCAATAATGTACTTTTACATTTACAAAAAGTAGCTAACAAAGTTAGCACCAAGGAGCATTTACAGGGAGGAGGGAGCCCTTCTGCTTTAACTTACATAGGCTCGCCAGAGAGTTAACCATTCCGGTGTGGCTGTGACGCGTTCATGAATCTCATTGGTGGAAGTGATGCGAGAGCAAGGAGTTTTGCGGGGGAGCAACAGACAAACTGATGTACTAATATGCCATTAGTGTATACGGCGACTGGCAGCAACCACACCCGAAACTTCAGCTTCACAGACGGGGCTCCTGGCTCTCTCCTTCTACTGTACATTGAACCTCCTTAATTACTCAGCACCGGAACGATACCGAGGCTGGAACTCTAAACTTGTAGCTTTTTTCTTATCCTTTTTATTTTTGTCAAATACTTCAGTAAAATCGTACTCAGTAAAGTTGAAATCTGTGCACAACAATTGTATATAGTATTGAAAATGTGGGTGAGTGAACAGCCTAAATTGCCGTAATTCAACACGATAATATTCATGCTCAGCATCTTTTGTGGTGGTTTGCAGTTTGCCCCCTTAGGTTTCTGAAAGCCAAATGTGTGCCCGTTAGTTATTAAAGTATTTGCTGAGGAAGCTCATTCCTTGTTTTTTAGAAAGCTACCTTGACATTTCAAACATAGCACTCTCAAACTAAATAGAAATTGTTATAAATTTTGGCTATAAGCTCTAGATTAGATAGCTAGCAGTAGACAGATCAACAGGCCCATTCCCAGAGAGCAGCCGTGACTTACAGTCCGGCCCGCAATGAGATATTGCTATTATTGCCATTATCTCAAAAACTTGTAAATATCTGGGACGAAAAGGAAGAGTGGAAGAGAATAAACTCAGTCAAGGAGTTGATCATGATAGCCCGATTAAGTGCTGAAGAGCAGCGGAGTTCGAGGACATAAGTTACTTGAGACAAGAAAGCTGGATTAAGGTGGTCTCTGAAGATTTAACCGTTACGAGTATGTGACTCCACGAAGATGAGTTCGCAGCTGTTGAGGGTGTTGCTCCCAATGTTTGTCATGGCTATTCTAAAATAAATGGCCTCTTTCTGCACCGACAACGTCGGAGAAGAGTCTATTTCAAAGGTTCACTATGAAGCATGAGAAAAACTGCTGGCTTACAATGGATCTTCGGTCTTTATGTTTGAGTTTTTGGTTGGTGATTCTGAGGTAATCATCAATATCTCTGTCACAAAATCCCTTTGTAGGCACGTCGTTGAAGCCATTCAAATACTTGAATGTTTCTATTGATTGCGCTACCATCACATTGCCATTATCTGCTTTAGCAATTGCGATATCTCGGTCTCATTTTAGTCTGTTGATTGCGTGCCTCTCTCGATACCTTAATTAGTCTTATTTAACGTACATAATATTATGTTAGGTATTGGTCAATGCTGTAACTATCTGACAGCAGCAGATGATTTGTTAAGCAACAACTGCTGCGGCTTGAAATTTTCCGAAGGGTCACTGGCTGGAGGTCTCAAAACAGGGCCGCTGCGCCCAGCTAGATCGGCAGTTTGTAGAAGTCATTACGAAGGCCCAATAAATAAAATACTGGTAGTAAACACCGTAGAGTCTCACAGAGTTTAGACGTTAAAAATTATTGTACTGACTGATTTTTGCCAATTCCCCAGAATGCTGTAAGTTTACCACAGCTTCAGTTAGACCTTCGAGACACTGTTGTTTCATTCGCTTCCTCACAACATCTATCAATATTGCTAATTTTCTTCAAAGTCGTATCATGGACTTTCATTTCGTTTTCTGCTTGCTGCTCTCATTCACCGAGATCCTAGCTCCGTTCATGGGTTTCCAGATTTACACTGAAATACTACATGTGTGTTCCTACCTCCTTGTGTTATGCTAACGTGGGCTTTCCTAGCTCCTGTTGTAATGCTAACATGTGCTTTCCTACCTTCTTGTGTTGTGTTAATATATCCTTTCCTACCTCCTTGTGTTGTGTTAGCATATCCTTGCCTACCTCCTTGCGTTGTGTTAACATATCCTTGCCTACCTCCTTGTGTTGTGTTAATATATCCTTGCCTACCTCTTTGTGTTGTGTTAACATATCCTTTCCTACCTCCTTGTGTTGTGTTAACATATTCTTTCCTACCTTCTCTTGTTGTGCTAACATGTACTTTCCTACCTCGTTTTGTTGGGCTACCGGCTGTGGATAGAGAGGGAGACCAAAACTACAAATGATATTACTGTAATAGTAATAACAAAGAATAAGTGAAAGAACCAATGATTACAAGTCATTTTCCAATATGCAAATGTTTCAGAATGCCAAAATTCCATCATCAGTGCTAAAATTATAACACAATATGAGGTACACAATCAAATTTCACAATAAAGTAATTCAAACTTGAATGAAGCAAAAATAAAAATGCTTAGGTACAAGAAGAATAACTACAAAAATTAAGTAGGTAGACACGTATCTATTTATATTTAACAGAACACACGAAGTTAAGAAAGAGAGGATGTCATAAGAGGTATTATATAGAGTTTGGTTAGCATTTAATTAAAGGTGGTCTTTCGCTGAAAATGTGTAAGCTTTATAAAATGCGGAGAACGTGCATCGAATATGCCTTACCTAAAATTGAAAAGTTTTACATTTGAAACGATAGTTTTCGTGGTTACAATGGTTTCTAATGGTAGAATGTGGTAGGGTTGCATTCTAGAAATTGGCGCTTTTTACATTGGATCTTTAATTTTGATGTTATGGCAAGGAATCATAAGATCCAGAAAGCGACAATTACTACATCTACAAAATCCTAGGCCATTTGCATTTTGCGAGCCCAGAGGAAATTCATAGCTCACCGAAACCTCTGCTGGGTCCTTCCCATCACCTATCTTGCTCAGCCTTTTTCACTTCCGTTTGTTTTCATACTCCTATGCCATTTTAGGTTATTTTGCTACAAAAAAAAAAAATCTGAATTGCCACCTTGTCACAACTGAAATTCAACTAGTAATTTTTGGTTCACTGGGTCATTTGCGAAGCGCTTCAATGGGGATAAATGGACTGTATGGCTAGTTAGGTTCGCACATCATATGTTATGAGCAGCAGCGACCCCAGAGGCTTGTGTAGATTGCATGACCATTATCTATTCTTTTGGTGATGCTTCGTTCTTCTTTTTTCCCTACTAGCTATTCTCATGCCCGTTGATCATGTTTGGGAATACTCTCGCGCATACTTTCCACTTGTCTTTCGACATACTTTATCTATATCTCTTCTTTCTTTCTCTGTGAGATCGCATTTGTTGGAGAAACGGAGGCTTAAACTACTCGATATTTTTATAATCCGTTCTGACATACCATCAGTCAACAGTATGATTAAATTTTTTGAAAAGGGATATGCAATTTTTCATGACCTGAAGAAAGTTTACTTCATTACTAATAATTTATCGAATTCTACATTTGAAACACCCAGTTTCCCAAATGACAGTTCACATTGCATTTGTAATGGCGGTTGCACACCAACGCAAAAGTTTCCCAGTCACTCAACTTTTGTTTTTGGCGGTCACGTTGCCGTGACTACAGCTTACGGTATTTGAACGTTACACTAAAACTATTGGTACGTCAATATAACTTTAATTTAGAAGTAGGATGTACACTCAAAGCTTGACCACTACTATTTGTCATAGCGTTCAAAGTACGAGAAATAATTTATATTTTAGGTATTCATTTTAGTGGTACAACAATGTGAAGCCGAAGCCTTGCTCGCGGCGGCGTAATCGGATGTGTGGCTGTGCAATTTTTGCGTTTAGGTGCACTTGCCATGACGATCTAACTTGGAAACGGCTTGGTGATCTCCTTTCCATTGCTCCTGCCCTTTGCTGTCTTGTTGATCCCATGTGCGTCGGAGCACCAGTTTCTCTCTGTGTGCTTAGCGTTGCAGCTGTTCAAGTCTGAAACCCCACGCAATGGCCGCAGAGGCCTAACTCGACAACACACAGGAAGACCAGTTGGACAAGAGAGAAAATTTAGTATTGTTTATACTATACTTAATAGATTTGAGGACATTCATGGGTAAAATTAATGCCTACATTCCAGTCAAATTCCAATTTTCATAGTTTTCAGTCACTGTGAGATTATATGGAAATGATGTGATTTTTCGTGGCCGTTTCCAAGCTCCATCTATTCGTCACATTAAATGTTTTGTCTCACCAGACATGAGTTGCGTTCATCAGCGATTTCCAGAAAGGGAAGCGACTTCCGAGAATGGTTAAAAAAAACAGGAGGTCTGATATTTTCCCTGCTGTATCGATCTGACTCGCAACCCTTCCTTGCGCACCCTCGTCTGTCTTCTGTGTTTTATTTAACTGCTTCTTCCTGTTTTACGTAGGTTGTGAATTTGTAATACAGGGAATCTGCATCTTAATACATTTACTACCTAGTATATTCAGTTTAGGAAGATTATTGAGTTTATAGCTATTCCTCCAACATAATGTATATTGTAGATCACAGACTGATAAGTGATAACAATAGCGAGTAATGACGTAAAATGAATCCGTTATAATGGAATAATCAAAACAATGCAATAAACACTCTCGTGTGCTTATATGTTTATATACTGGATCTTCCGTGTCATGCTCTTATCGAACAAGGCACAAAATAGGCCAGGTTCGGGATTTTATAATTCTGTTCCTTTTTGATGGAGATCGAAAAGTAAAAATTAGACCAGGTTGCAGAGGTTTGCCAGAGTGGTAATTTCTAACCTTATAACTAAATACACTTCTTGCTCAGCCAGCGTTGAAATTCAATTAATGAAAATGAAAAAAAGTTCTCCTAGCGCTCTCACGGGGTTTAACTTTCATTGCTTTCTTCACAGATTGTTCTCAGATCAACACGTACAAATTGAGGAGAGGGTCACCGAAACACAGAGGCGAGTTTTGAGGGTGGTAAAGAAGTAGTTAGTTATTTAGCTCTGTTTCCTGCTTTGACGAAGCAGTTACCGCTTAGGTGTACTAATATTGTATAATGGCGTGTACAGGATGGGCGGCAGGGTATTCAATTAAATGTAGTGGAGCTTCATTTCTTGATATTGTAAGCTGATTTTTTTCTAACGTCGTCTAAAGGAAGGGGTGTATTGCTCAAATTAATTCAAATAGCGTGCACCAATCTTTTATGACAAATTTGTTGACCCTTGTAGCGTATCCTTCAAAAGCATACTACTAACGAAAGTATTATCAAAGAAAAAGCTTCATCTCAAATTCCTTGGAACCATTTTTGACCGCGCGGGCACTCGATCTGGTGTAAAGATAAAAGCCCTTGTATATATATATATATATATTCGTCAGTGAGGAAAAGTGACGCTCTCTGGGGCGCCAACGCTACAATTTTTAACTGAGATCTGTTTTAGTTCAATATGTCTGTTTACCAAACTGTTAAATGCTTGCTTTCGAAACTAAGCATCAAAAGGTCAACGTAAATACCGATTTTGCGCGCTACTTCTGCAAGTTATGTTATGGCTCAGTTTGTATAGTCTTCGATTTTCCATAGTCTTCGATTTTCCAGAAGAATATATCGTTAATCAAGTACTAGGTACTTTGCTTGGGTATTAATGTTAGCTCAAAAAGTCATGGATGAATCTGGGAAGTTCCCGTTCTAGTGCTCGATCTGTTTAGCCAAAGAAATTTTTTACTTGCTTATCGGCAAACATCAGTCACTATAGCACACTTAGTTACAATGAACAGGTTAGGGAAAATGGTTAAGATCGCTTCGACGCATAGGTGCCACGTGGATGACATTCTTCAGCTTAAGTTAGACGAGTCGAATAAACAAGCCTGCTTCACACTATTGTCTTTTGACGCAGTCAGAGCCCATCACGCTTCTTAATCTTTTGTTGTTCTCTTTGATTTCAACTTAAAGCCGATGCCCGTGCACGAGAGAGCATCATCATATCTTTGATTCGATAACTCGTAAAGATAAGGCATCAAACCGCATCTCCCTCCCCTCCTCCTAAAATTCATACAAACACAGTACCACGCTACTAGCAATAGAGGTTAAACGCGTGTGAGAGCAGCATACCTGCTGGATTCATTCACGTATACTGCTCACCTCAACACAACGCAACAGAACTTGACTGTCTACTGGCCATACTTCTGCCAGGGCACATCTACGAGTGAGTCCTTATGAGCCGCTTAACAGTTGCTCGATTTTGGGGAAATATTTTACTTTGGAACTTTTTATTGTTATTGTTGCACTAAGCAGTGATTTCAGTAGTTGGACACGTTTTAAAAGTTAAAAAAATGAAAATATGACCAATTAAACTAAAGTGATATATTTGTTGTTTCGACAGGAAACTGGCTGCGGCTGTGCCATAATTAGTAACGTAGAGAATGCCCTACTGCAGAAAAAACGTCTCCCGAGTGCAGTGATATAATTTGCTTAGAGAAAAACTATTTGATGGGTGATTATTTTTATGTTATTTTTATAGGCAAATGACCATGCCTTCACACACGCACTATGTCACTTCGTCATTTGGCATAAGCTTTAAGCAAGTAAGTAAGCAAGTAATGTACAGGATAGGAAAAGTTTCATAATGCAGTTGCTTTATTAGTTGTTTATATATATGATGCTACTGTATACATTAGACAATAAGTTTATTGAAAGTAACATATTTTTTAAGTATTTATGTACAAAATCTCTCAGTTTGATTTGTTTGAGGCTAAATAAATATACTCGATTAACTCAAATGGTAATGCCATGAAAAACAGAATATCAATCTTTACTCATGCCAAGAAAAGATATTTGTCTTTTGACGTAATGAGACCTACGCCGGTTTAGATAACTTATCTGTCGAATTAAAGGAAAGATTTCCTGCACGTCAACCAACATGGCCTGGACTGTGTACAAAGTTCCATGTATAAAATTTCGGTTTTCCTAGAAATTCTCGTATTTAAAATTTTGTGTGATCGAGCCATAAATAATCATTGCCCACTGATGACGCATGCTGGCATGGTTACTGCTTGGCTCAGTACATAGATATAACAATAAACGGATATCACTAGTGCCATAGTCTACGCGTAACATATTCAATGTAAACATTTTCATAACGGCACGATTTATTAATTTTTAAGGATCATGTTCTTCTCCGGGAAATGCAATGACTTTCTCGTAAATGCGACATTGGATTAAACTTGAAACAGCCTTAAAAGTGAATTATTAACGACACATGCATTTCAAGTTTTACAGCAATAAAAACTTCATATTGACGTTGTGGCGAGTAAAGTTAGATAATGCCTGGGCCAACCCCTTTATTGTATGTCCCAAAGTCTCCAGTGTAGTGTATCATACTGACTCACCACGTTGATTCTAAGTTTAGGACTACTTGAAAAAGTGGAAACATAGCTACTATTTTGAATGGACAGAGTTTAAAATATTTTCAACTATAGTATACTCATTGGTAAAGACAATTAGTAAAGAAGACAAATGAGAAAGAAGTGCGTTTTCCATCACAGAAACAGTAGCTTATAAGTCTTGTGTTACCCACTCGATTGAGGTATAACGCGTTTTAAAAGAGTGGAGCACCAGACACATGATACTACAGAATGCTACAAATGTTCAGCCCTCAGGGGAGGACCAGTATCTTACTTTCAACATCACATCTTGCCCTTTTGATACCGAAAATATGTTCTTGATCAAAACGCCAATATGGCAAACTTTACGCTCGCGAGCGCACATGTTGTTAACATAGTTGAAACCCTTGGCGCTCTATCCCGATTACTTGGCTCGATGCACGCAAGAGAAGCAGATCTGCAATTCACCGCGCGCGCATCTGCCTTCGATAAGACTAAGTCCACAAATGTCACAGTGAACAACACTAACTGCTATTTATAGTCCTAGACACAGCGTGTGCAACATACTGGAGTGAAGGGAACGCCGTACTGCTGGTTCGGCTCGTGGCGTTCTGCGCCTCTCTTGTACATTTGTTAGGGAGCTCTGCAGGTCATAGCATGTATACTGGGTAATTTAAAGCGAGAAACAGAGCTCGCTGCCGTAAACGGTGTTGTTCTTTGGAGCGGAACTGAGGATTTCAGAAGAAAATGTTCTGTGTAAAATTTCTGTTGAGCCCGTTGCGCTTCCTCGTGTAAGATTGTCCCAATGAAGTTTCGACAATAATATTCTTTGTGGTATCAACAGTGTAAAGTAAGGATAACTATGTCGACTTATACAAGTTTGGATGTATTTGATTGCCTCATTTGAATCGAATGAGTTGACCTGATTAGCCTTAATAATTCATCCAAAAAACCTACTTCTGGGTTGTGGAATAATCACTTTTGAACAATTTTCAGATAGCAATTGTAAAGAGACTCTGTTTACGGCCTTAAATTTGTTCGCCAGTAAAGAAAGCCTGCCTGGGCCAGATGCATGCACTAACGCTCTGTAAAGTTACGGTAACGTAAACTGTGCAGTTCCTTTTAGAAGTACCGATATCGCGGCTCAGATTTAATCTCTTTCTTGTATTGATATTCACAAAGTTATGATCAAAGTGGTTTGAACCTCCAACCTATCGATGCATACCTAAATAATAGACAGGTTCAGATTATAAATGGAAGAGTAATATATTAAAACATCAGTCATGTGGTTGCACTCGTGCCTGCAGCTGTGAAGTTACTATGCTTGTAGCTTTACAAGGCGTTTGAATATCCGGCCTCTGCAGGTTTGCAGCTCTATCTGAAGTAGCATATTGGCCCCAAGTTGGGCGCCAATATGCGCGTCGCGCGTTAATGTGCGCGTTGTGCGTTAACATGCGGACGCACCCCTGGAGGTGGGCGCACGTTGGGTTCGGTTCGGAATAAGAGTTAAACCCGAACCTGAGAATGTTGGGGTAAAGTCCTGTTGACAATATTGTGGACTAGTTTCGTTAGAGCAGTTAGGTAATAGATTACCTATAATTGAGAGTCAATCAATCCCAGTCAATGTGGATACGTCGGATAGAACTGATAGTGTTACTGTTCCGTATGGATAAAGAAAAGTAACGTAACTCCAAGTCGTGTATTCCACTAATTTCAGATGTGGCGACAGTACAGTAGAGTGATGTTATTTGCACTGCAGCTTGTCTAAAGCTAAGTGCTAGGTGTTCTGCACTACACTGCAGGTCACTGAGAGCTACCAGATCTGTGGTGTCTAAATAATAAGTGCTACCTGCCGAGAGGCGACGAGGCTTTTTACAATGTTCCCGTCAGCTTCAGGAATCATGCCGCGCATACTCAAAATTACCCTAATTACCCTAATCAATTTTATTTTTTCGATTCAAGTGTCTCCCAAGAATACATCAATTAATTGTACTTGTAAAATATCTACCACTCGGCAGTGCTAAACGCATCTCCCAGCACAGCTTAACCTTGGAACACTAACCATGGGTAAAATGTAGCCAAACCTATCCCTATCAATATGAATCTTTTGTTCGTGTTCTTGGGTTAAATACCAGTTCAAATTTTGCTTCGGCACAAGCGCAACCACCTTGGTTGAGTGAATCTCACCGCCTTGAAACTGCATGGGCTCCTCCCACCAGAGTTGACATAGCCTATTGTGCTGACGCTGACGACCACTGGATCAACCCATACTTGGTACTGTGGGCTCGCTGACTGGCAGTGTCATCTACAGTACTTATTACTACCTCCGCCGAGGAGGTTATGTTTTTGTTGTGCTTGACTGTTATTCCGTTTGTCTGTCACCATTATTACTGAAAATGTTGTGGTTATATCTTTACGGAAATTTGCAGGCATTGTTAGGAATGTTAACAGTAATAAATTATTAACTTTTGGTGAAAATCAGTTCATCTATCTATTTGCCTATTTTTACGCAAAAAGGAGAAAAAGGCTAGGCTAATAGCCAATACTATTCGAAGTCTTTTCTTTTCAATTCCCGGTTTCATAATATTGTGGAAGTCTCTACTACGGCTTATTCAAATTAATCGATTCTTCGTTAGAAATTATTCCTAATACGTGAATTTCTTGCCTAAAAAGGAAAGGCTTATAGATTCGTGAAGCAATCAAACTTTATTATTAATCCAGGGGACAATTCGACATGGGAACTGTAAGTTAAGGGAACAGACAAATGCTAAAAGCTCCGGTCAGAGGCCGCTGATCTTGGAGTCGCATGGTCCCAATCCTAGAAAAGAGAGAGCAAAAAGCGTTCAAGGGTCGGCTGATCTTATTGAATTTAATATTTATAGGCTCTCCTCCTACAGACAATGCCGTAAATATGGAGGAGAAGAAGGAAGAAGGGACACGTAGTATGTCGAGATAAAGGATCCCGTAAAAGGGATTAACAAATCGTGAAAGAAGAGGAAGAACAGTGATAAAGATCACAGTAGAAGGACGGAACTGTGAAGGAAGTAAAATAGGCACAGAAACGGAAAATGTCTCGAAAACCTACCTACGCAGGGTAAATGTCCCTAGAGCTTAAGGCCTACACAGGGGCAAAGTGTCCCTAGAGCCTAACTAGAAGTTAGTTCTTATAGCAATAATATATTGTTTAGAAATTTTCTGAAATTATTTGTTGCTCACTTTATCACGACACTAGAAGAGTTATATCAGAATAGCAGTGAACTTAAACGGGAATCTTACAATATCAGTCTGATACTTCAAAAGATCAAAGCACCTCAAACTGGGAAAAAAATACATATGATTCAACTCTGAGGGATATCCATTCTCTCAGAATGAAAGAAATGGCGAGAAGCAGCATGTGTTGTGAGGGAAAATCCTCCCAAATCACGTACCTGAAGTTTACACGAGGCAGGAATCCAGAGATCCGGTGTAGAGTAGAGCGGGAGCCCCTTCAGACCAGAGCCGCAGTCTACGCAGCATGGAAACTTGTCATCCTCGCATTCTAGAGAACTACCCGTTATTCGATCCTCAACCACCCAAGGCTCACGCCCCGGCCGAAGTATGATAAAAAAGGAGGGGAAAAGTAAATACAGTGCAGATCTACAAGGTGCGGTTCCACGATGTGCTTATGGAGAGGGCACACGTATAAACGTCCGAGGTCCACAAAGTTCTTAAGGTGTCTGAAGAGCGGAGGCAGCGACCAGCGACGTCGAGCGCGATAGGGCCACGTAGAAAAGGTGCTTTGTTAAATTTCCACTCCCCGCACGAATCGTGCGATTCTTATTGTGATATAGGAGGTCCCGGGGATTTTGTCCCAGTTCCAGATGCTCTTGATATTTTTGCGCAACTTTTTCTGAGGGCCATAACTCAAAAAGTTGTCGACGAATTTTCACGAAATTTATATGAGTTGTTAGATATATTACGAGGAGTAAATGACCAAATTTGTGGGATGATCCGTGCGTTGGTTCAACAGTTTGTCACTAGCTATGTTTGATTATATGCTTGTTAGCAGAGTAACTCAAAATGTTATGGATAGTTTTTTATGAAATTTACAGGAGTTGTTAGTAATGTTGAAAGACGTAAATGATTAATTTTTGGCGATTATCGGTTTGTCTCTTTGTGGGTTTGACTTACGTCTGTCATAATATTTGTTAACAGCATAACTCAAAAAGTTATGTACGGATCTTCAAGAAAATTACGGGAATTGTTAACACTATCAACAGGCACGAATGATTTCATTTTGGTGTTGATACGAAGAAAATCAAGGTTTCAGAGCCAATTTGAATTTTTCGTTACCGTTGCCTTGCTTAGCGGAAGTATACGCACTCAGAGTGCTCTCTAGTTTTCTACTTTGTTTTTCTTGAAAAAAACAATTGAAGTTACTTACGTACATTTTTATTAATGTACTACATTCACGGTCTACTTTGAGGGGGCTGAAAAAATTTCAGTGGGTAGCAGCGTCGCTGTCTTGTACATGCATGTCAACTGTCGTATTATAACTGCTGATTAATTTGCAACGGCACAAAATTGAATATTCGCTCATAGTTTGCTCATATTAAGAGACATATATTCCTGCACGAAAGCTGAATACGTTCTGTTGCCCGTACATTTAAAAATATTGCATATATTTAGATGTTGTATAATGATATCTATAAATTTGTATTACAAGTGCTACTTGCTCTGGGCGTTTGTTAGGCTTGACGAGTCTCTGAAATGTTAACGCTATCTTGGCTTGCGGCAGAATAATGTTATACTAGCAGGACCCGTGGAAATTCCGCGGTTGGTTAATGCTCTCAGTTTATAAAATGAAGCTATCCGAACCTACGCTACTATAACTCACTTTAATTCGACCTAATACAGGTCAGCCTTACCTGCTCTAGATACAGCGCCTGTCTCTCAAACCTTTCGAACCCTGTTTAACCTCTAACCTCTAAACATGGAAACGTTTCTCCCTATCCTTTCCATTACCTACGCTGCTATGTATGCTGTTTCGGCTTGTCTAATATTATTTTGTTTAAAAACTGCTCAAACTCCGAGCCGCGGCAGCTATTCCGCAACAACGAGGGCTACTTGTTGAGTCTTGAATCTCTCTGTGAATTTCTATTGAGTTTCAATTCGCAAGTGTACCGGTTTCAAATCGATGTGTCTTAATCGATGTGTCGAATCGATGTGTCTTAATCGACATGCCAGCCGTTGTCACCCGCTCAGAAACATGTATTCGCAGAACGTTATCCGCGCTTCCGTATTTCGACTCGTACGCAGGAGGCCTACCGTAGCCGTGTATACCAGACACTATAGCACTGGTGGACTTGGCAGATGTTTTACCAGCGACGTTTTCGCCCTAGTATTTCATGACATACACTGCGACCCACGGTATTAGTCCAATTTGATTTTTCTGTAAAACTTTTATTTCCCTTTAATATAACTTGATATTTCTATTGTAGAGTAATCATGTACAATGTTCATAATCCTATTTTTTGAGAAACTGTTTGTTTGATACCATTTAGAAACGTACTTTTATCTAATCCACCCTCTATTTCCTGAACACGATATTAGTCTCAGGTATCAAAATTAGCTAAATATGACAAATTAACTATCAGTTTATTTATTAATTACTAAATAATGCATCAAAAATACTTTGAAGATATTACAACAGCGAACAAGGCAAAATTAACAAGAAACAATAAGCTCATTTAATAATGTAACGTTCATTATGTTTTATGACCTCAAAAATGCGGTCATTAACGGAATAAGTCAATTTATTAATAGTAGTAATATCGATGGATCTTACAGCGACTTGTTGGCCTCCCACAATTCTGTTTTTGAAGAAAACAGCTTACCCTCTTTATAAATTTTGCACTTGATGATAGATCACAGATTTTCAATTCGGTTCAAATCTGGAGAATTTGGTGGCCACACCATCAAATTCTGGTTCTTGAACCCCAAAGAACAGGTATTCTTTTGATTCTCTGGCTGAATGCGAGGGTGCATTGTCTTGTACGAAAACCAGCTTGCGAAGATTTCAAAGTCTGGTCGTCAAGCCAAGGAACAAGACACTTATCGAGAAGGGTGCAATAATTAACAGAATTGATTTTAACTCCTTCACGGACCATTGTTGGACCTACAAGTTTATCATTCACAATCCCAGCCCTCAGCATAATACCACCAACGCCTCGATGGCGGCGAAAACGATAGTAGAGCGTGCCCTCAAATCCGATCCATCCTTTAGACCATCCGTTTGGGCCATCGAGAGTCCCTCTGGTCTCATCTGTGAATAAAACACACTTCATATCCTGTTTCATACAAGACCTAGCCCACTCAACTCTCAGAAGCATGTGCCTTTGTGTCAATGGAGGCTTTTTCTCCGGAGATTTCACATTTGCAATAGCCCTCAAGATTTGATTTCGCGTAGTTTTTGACACTTCATTCAGACCAGAGTTTTCAAAAATTGTTTTGCATGGGCTTCCCGGCTCTTTAAAGACTTTACGTTCAATTTTTCTGATATCCTGCGTGTTCAAAGCTTTTATTTTACTTCTATCAGACCGTGTCTTACGATTGGAAGAATCCCTCAAAAAACATTGAATTGTTCTAACTTGGCTTCCTAAAATCGGGGCAATAGACGCACATGAGGTCTTCTTGGCCGTTTGTTTGATAATGGTTTGCTTCTCTTTGTCCTGTTAGATCCTCAGCACGTCCCATTTTGAATATTATTTAAATGGGCAAAGAAATAAAAAGGCAAGGGACAAAACTCGCGGGGAGATCAATTTTTGATAAAACCTAAGTTGTTTGAATAAAAATATACGTTTCGACTTACAAAGCCGTTATCAACATCTATAAAGAACAAAGTGAAGTTTATAAATTGCAGCTAACATTATTCTACAGAAAGTATTAAAGTAATCATCTAAATCTTAATTGGTGATAATAACAAAGATAAGAAAAACTAAAAGTTCACTAATTGCAGAGGATAAGAAGATTGCATGTTGAGTTCTGGCTTCAGCCTATGTGTAAAAAGAGATTCTAAAATACGCAATTCATGTGCAGTGCTGGCTGTGAGTAAAACGGTAAAATCATCTAGGCGGACGGATTGATTACACCTCTCAGCATGAGAGCGTACGGACGACTGAGCAGGATCGATTGCACAAGATATGATTCGTACGAGGACTTCTGCCGGCATGCTCAGCCGCACGAATACGCAGTGACCGGGTGGTCGAGCCCACGTATTCTGACGCACAATGTGCGCAACGGTGTTTGTAAACGACAGAGCTAAGCATGCCTTTAAGAATCTTATCTTTGAAGTTGAAATAAGAACCTAATTTAAATCATTGCCTAGAATAAATCTGAACTCGCATTGCATGAAATATCTGGAAAATAATATTGAAAGTTTTTTTTTAAGTTTTTCAGATTGAGTGCCAAAGTACGGTAAAGTGAAATAAACTTCTTTTTTTTTTTGCCACCGTTATTGTAACAGTTTGTGGACTATAAATGCGATCTGATGTGTGATTTTCTGATGTGTGCTTCGATTAGTCTTATAGGGAAACCACTACGAACAAAGTAGTTCTTAAGGAATAAAATTTCTGTATGGATGGACGTGAAGTTGGAACAATTCCTATATGCTCGGAACAGAAGAGTCTTGATACTGGCGCACTTGAGCCGAAAGCTGCAAAAACTAAAAAAGCTGGTTCCCATTCCCGTGAACGTGGACTTTCTGTTTACAGAACATGAGAAAGCTGAATTTTCCCTCCGAACCAAAATATCTAAAAACGCTAAGCTATTATTTCCTTCTGACTCCATTGTAAATTTAATACTATTGAGCTTTGAATTAAGGTAATCTAAAAATGATGCACAATGAGATGGGTCCCGAAATAATAAAAACGTATCATCAATATAGCGCCTATAAAACACTGGTTTAAATTCTTTACTTACCCTTGGATTGGATTTTTGCCTGCCTGTGACGAAGTTAGATTTTAACAAATACTTTTTGCACCTTGAAAGGATTGCTTTTTGTTTGAAATTTATTAACTATGATCACTTTACTACTCTCAAGAATGAATTGAAAGTTATAGCTCATAAATATTTTTTCAACTTGAAGCCCCATAAAATTTTCTCAGCGGTATTTCAGCCATCAGATTATGCACTCGTGCGTAACCTCGCAGCTAATAAAAGTGTGGTAGTTTCCCGACCTGACAAGGGACGAGGTGTTGTGATTCTTGATCGCTGCAAGTACGTTGAGAGTATGGAGCGCATTATCTCAAATACTGCTAAATTTAAGGAAATATTTGAACCTGACCATACATTTGCCTAGAGAATTGAGGACAGAATAAACAACTTCCTTCGTAAATTAAAGAACACAAACAGACTATCGGATGAAACTTATAAATCACTAATGGTATCTGGCTCCGGTCCTGGTATTTTATATGGTTTACCTAAGATTCACAAACCTAATTTTAGAGAGAGCATTCCATTTCATCCGATATTTGCAGTATACCGTACTCCTAGTTTTAAGTTGGCAAAATTTTTAGTTCCGATCTTAGCCCCGTTCACATGCAATCAATACACTGTTCAAAATTCACAATCATTTGCGTCAGAAATCAATGAACTACAAAATGCGAATTCACTCTTTATGGCTTCATTTGACGTAGAAAATTTATTTACGAATATATCCCCCTGCATGAAACTATTGACATTTGTTTGAATTACTTGTTTGCTAATGCCACCTCTGTTTTAGGTATGACAAGAACGCTTTTTAACACATTTCTCGAACATTCTGTCCTCAATTGTTTCTTTCTTTTTATTGGCAAAATGTATCAACAGTTGGACGGCTTGGGCATGGGTCTACCACTAGGACCAACTTTTGCTAATATATTCATGTGTTTTTACGAGAACATTTGGCTCAATGACTGTCCAGTGGAATTTAAACCAGTGTTTTATAGGCGCTATATTGATGACTAGTGGACCCGTGCGTGAAGAATTCACGCAATAACCAATACGTTTGCGTAATGCCTCTAGGCCGGTGCGGAATCTCCTCTTCTCTTATTTGCTTCTTATTTTTCTTCTGTTCTTCATTGATCCTTTATCGTGCTGGCATCCTTA
>LQNS02278174.1:29961231-29971320 GCA_001587735.2 Parhyale hawaiensis | reverse complement strand
AGGTTAGCGGGAGGGGTGGGGGAGCGCGCGAGGGTAGCGCGGGGTGGGCGAGGGTAGCGCGGGGCGGCGCGATGACCCGCCGGCGCGAGGGGGGGCCCAGAGGTCAAAGGTCACGAGCGGGGAATTCGTGGCTTTATGCACTACTCATGGAGGAGCTATCTCGTATTAGTTGAGTAAGAAATTTTTATTAATGAATAGTATATACTTTACCGGTTTGTATTTTTTTGTAACTTTTTCAAAAGAAACTGGAGTGTCTGCACTCTTAGAAATGATAGTGGAGAATATGTGATGACTTTTTTCATCATCACCCGCGAGCGAAGTGAGAGAGGTGATAATGTTTTCGTTGAAGAGTAAGTATATATATATATATATATTTGTAAATATATATATGTTTGTCCACCCAAAAAGTGGTCGAAGGAGTTGAGCAATGGTCATAATATTTTGTAGAGAGTTCGGTGCGTTGACCTAGATGTGACCCATGCCAAAATACTAGGCCTAGCTGGCCATCAAAAATGGCAGCGTTGAATTTTCCTCCACCGGGGTGAAGTCGCCTCCACCGCGGCAGATCATCTGGAGCACGGGGCGTTATATTTTTCCTATATCATTCTTAAAGAGCTAATATAGGTAGTAGGGTCGTAGCGGTATATTTTTCGTATGTCATTCATAAAAAGATAATATAGGTAGTAGGGGTGTAGCGATGTAACCTTGTAGGGCACAGCATCTATATGAAAAACTAGGATTAGTTGGCCATCGAAAATGACTTCCATTGAATTTGCTCCCTACAGCGAGTGATGGTCTTACGCCACGGGGCGTTCTAGTTGATCATAGTTTCGTTACTACTACTTTTTTTCTGAAGGATACTTGAGCCACAAGGGCCAACTCAGACTGTCATTAATGATGAATGCTCTCTGTTTCAAGTGTCATTAAATGGCAGCAGAAAATTAGTACTCACGAAAACCTCAGCTGGCTTCTCATTTTTGCTCATCAGAGGAATTCGCAAATGAAACTTCAACATTGTATCTGGAACACTGGATGTATAGGAAGTCCTCGTTATAGACTGGACTTGTTTTATGCCGCTTCCGATGAAGTCCCAAAGTAGAAGAAAAACCCTCCTAGCAAAGTAACATAGCATGCATAAGATCTTGCTAAAGCTTTATGTCCTTCACAGATTAGAATAGATTATTGACTAGTTTAAGCCTTCGTCTTGCCAACTCTGGTGATTTAACAGAGGAAGAACTAAGGTACAGATAGTGTGTCAATAGAAACCGGGAATCACTGCACGAAGGTGTTCCCCCCACAAGATCAAGGTGCTTGGGAAAAAAATCTCAAAAAAAGAGGAAGAACGGAAGAGAGTAATGTCTGTAAGAGTATGAACTCGGAAGGAAACTGAGTGGGTCCGAAAGACAGACGTCCCGTAGGGCTAGCTAATGGCTAAGGTAACCTAGACAAACCCCTGAGGTCACTGCTTTCCATAACATAGGATAGGCGAACTTGCACTAACCCAAATGTCCATTATGCAACCACTACCGCCAGAGTGTTCTCTAACTGTCTCCACAATAACATGGAATCTAACTGAGCCCTCGTGCACCTCTACACAACACACCAGAGCAGGACTGTCATTATGGCCCACACTCAATTTTATAAACTTATTCATTATATGGGTTTCATTTTCTTATTGATTAATTTATATCTTGCCATACTTTTCAAATCGAGCCTCAATTTCGCCGAAAAAGCCCTTGACGCTGGTGTTTTGCCTATTTTTTTTCGTGGTTCCCTCAATACAGACATGATACCGCTCTGGACGTTCAGAAATAGAGCGATCAACTTTGAGACCTGCAACTCTCATCAGTTTTCTTCGAAGCTTTTGAATTTTGTGTCACATTTTCCCGGAATAATGGAGCTCGCGCATCAGTATAATGAGATGATCTTCCATAATTTTGCTCAATAAATTATACTTCAGGAGCCAAATCATGTCAGTCACGGTGATGGGGCTCGATTAAGAAGAATCGGCCCAGGATAGTGTGTCGCGCTGGCGGCCTATCTTGAGATTCCGCGTTGTGTCCTATTTTTGGAAGCCCAGCATTAATTTTAGATTATTTACATGACGTTATGATATCTTTGTTTCAAATGGCATGAGCACAATCTGCATTTCTACGCTATGACAACGTGTATAACGTACTACAAAACGTTGATATTGCTTTTAAAGTTCTACTTGAAGAGTAAAGTTTGCCTAAAGTAGATAGCCAGAAACTTATGTCGATAAAATCATCTGCTGCTGATAAAACCAATAATAAATGAAGTAGATCTTCTCATAGTTTGGCACTGAGGAAACTGCCCTATATTTATTACTAGATTTTCCAATTGCATTAGAGCTTACACTGAAACGTGTCTTCTACTATAAAGCAGCCGTTTTCCTAGAGAAACAGTTGCGGTACTGTAATGGCCGGTGGACTCTGAAGCTCGCTGCAGCCGCGAGTCGAAACACGGGAACGTTTCTCTTTACTCGTCCAATTTTGTCTCTACGGAGCACAACTTCGGTCGGCTAGATTTTAACTGACCAAAATGGTTTCAAATCTAAGCTGCTGTTGCAAATATTGTTCTTCGCCAAGTGCCATCTTCACAGTTTGGAATATCTCTCTTAATTTCGAATGAGTTTCAACTCCCAATAACGTACATATTATTGCGATATTCGAACACGTTAAGATGTAGTCACGGCCACAGAAACTTTTTGTTTCAGGAAGGTGAATCGTTCTTGTTTTTCGACGCTCATGTGCAATGGGCTTAACGCAAAAGGTGTACAGTCACTCAATTTTTCACATTGGCGGTCATGTTGCTGTCACTACAACTTTAGGAATTTGAATCATGCCCAAACTATGCGTCATTGCAATTTTAAACTAACTCAGAAATAGGGGTAAACTCAATAGTTGACCAGTGTTGCTTGCCGTAGCGCACAAACTGCTAAATCAACTCTTATTTTGGATATTCATTATAGTTGTACAGCACTGTGCAAGCCGAAGCCTCTTTTGCGACAACGTAAATGGATGTGGAATTGTATGGAGGTGCAACTTATACGTTACCTTGTGTAAATGCTACATTACAGAGTTACTTCTTTAAAACAACATACTCAAGATATCCATTTATAAAATTTTGCACATGGCATGTTGACGGTAGAAGTTTTGCAACTAAAGCATTTTATTTTAGCAATTTGCTATTTCACCAACATGGCTAGCCATATATTGATTTTCATGATTTGAGCGGGATTAATTTCATCTCCTCTACATCGGCCAGGTTTGCGGTTTTACCCACGACTTGGGCTTATTTCAGGACGGATTTTGTTGAACTTTCAAACAGTATTTTTCTGGTAAAAGAAGCTGCACCGCAAATTATTATAAACATGAAATTCTTTGATAATCTTTGACCAAGTAACTTTACTAGGTACAGGTAAAAAACATACGATTACCTGCATTGTTTACAAACTGCAGATATGAATGGAAATGTTAGGGAAATAGGACTGAGGAGATGATAGATAATCGATACATCATATATTGAAAATGATCACAGTTAAATTAGGGCCCGTAGGGTCGAACAGATTGTTATTTTAGAACGAGCTTCATATTTATAATGCACAGAATCTCAGAACTGCTTCTATGAAATGATATTCAATTACTTAAAATTTAGGCAGGAACTGTGTGAACGAAAACGTACCTACCACAAATTTCTGTGGACTTGTGTCGGCGACGAATGTACACGGGCTAAGCGAGATAATCAGAACAGACAGCAGAGCAAAAGGGTGAGTGGGAGCAGCTTGTACACATGAAATTGCTGGTGAAGCACTGACTGCTATGAAGTGATCTAGCATTGGCAGTTGTGAAGTGATCTAACATTGGCAGTTGTGAAGTGATCTAACATTGGTAGCTGTGAAGTGATGTAATGTAGGCCACTAAGGAGTAATTCAACTCCGGTAGCCATGAAGTGAGGTAACATTGTCTTATATTAAATCACATATGTAATGGAGACAACCATGAAGTGATATAATATAGTCATCTGTTAATCATGTAATGTAGGCAATCAAATATAATAATCCATTAAATCAGGTAATGTAGGCAACCATGATGAGATGTACTAGTCACATATACATGAAGTGATGTAACACAGATAACCATGGCGTGATGTAGTGCAGGGAACAACCATGATATCATTCTACTTAGGCAGCCATGAAATGATTCAACTTACGCTACTATGAAAGCGATTCAATGTAGGCAACCATTAAGCGATGTAACTCAGGCAACCATGAAGTGATGCAACACAGACAACCATGAAGTGATGTAACGTAGGAACCAGAAAGTGGCGTAGTATTCCTAATTTCTTACTTAGTAATGTGAAATGACATGTTGCAACTATAGATGGTTCCAGTGATGAAGGGTTGTATCAGCACCAAAATATCATTTTAATGTCTTTCAACGGCTGTTCTGGTATCATCTTATGGTTAACTATGCAATTTTAGTTCATGGCTACTAATGTGGTTTTATTCTATAGTATTATTGCGGTTTTAATCAGGTTTTCAAGCAATATTGGGGTTTCTCAACCTTCCTTTCCTTGCGGTTATAGGGATGAGCTCTACCGAGAGCTCTACATACATCAATTTATGAGGTTATTGCTCCATATCCTTCATTGGAAAAAACTCAATTGAATGTAATACTAAAGTACATTATAAGTAGTATATATGTGCCAATTTTTGTTCTATAAAATTTTAATATGCGTAGAAATTACAATGAACTTTCAAATATTCTTGGTGTCAGGAGGTAATATACATATCGTCTACTGAAGCTATATGATTGTTAATTCAGTTGTCCTGCTCTGTAACGCATTCCTTATGGTACGACGAAGAAATTAATCTTTGTTTGAGGTCTCTGTTATTATTACAACAACTTATTTTATTAACACTTACGTAAATCGGCTTCCAGGCCCAATGGCGAGAAGCCCGATTTCAGCGTCCAGTCAATGTATGGCGTGGTCTATGCCATGGGGGAACATTGCACAAAGTGTCTGTGAAAAGATTATAAGACTGCAAATGGCTTTTAGTTAGCACAGCTGTAATGCAGATGCACTTCTAAAGTTGCATCATTTCCAGAATAAACAGCGGTGATATTATTTAATGACGTGATTTGCAAGACATGATATCGTGTCATTTTTCAGTTCAATAAGCACTATGTCCGCCGTTACGCTAATTGTCCATAGGCTAACCGTTATGCAACAAGCTGTTTGGTGTGGTTGGGTAACTCATACGAGCAATATCCCTTTCGGTACGCCCTTATAGGAAATTATTTCTCACTGCACATCTGCCTGTAATACTTATTTTTTCAAGTGTTTGCGCTGTCATAATTACAGAGGCTCATTCTGTATGCACGCGGCTGCGTGATCTAATTATTAATTATTCTCGTGTAATATTCGCGTAATGAGCAACGCCCGCAATTAACACCTGTATCCCGGTGACTTTAGGACCGACCTCGCGCCTCGGCAGCCGAGCAATTTAGAAACATCGCTGGACTTAGTACCGCATCCATGTCACTGGAGGTGTTAAATGTTTCATTAAATGTGGGGCTTGTTGCGCTGCAACGATAAATTTTTGAAGCTGAATCGCTATGGAAGCCCACTAAATTAGTAATGCCTCTAGTAGAGAGTGGTGCAGATGCATGGGAATTTTTTCGGACCTGAACGTCAAAAAGTATAGCCAAAATTGAAGAATAAATAAAAGTACATTGACAAAATTGAACAGCTCCTCTGTTATAGGAAGAACTAATTCAAGTAATATCTGCCGATCACGTCTTTCACATTATGTCCCGTAGATGTGGGTTTCCCCTCAAGGGGCCTAGGATGAGCCATAGGGTTATGGTAATTAGGTTCATCCATCCTGTGCTAGGTGGTGCAGCACCCCCAGGGGGATTTTGTAGGTTACCTTAGCCATTAGCTAGGCCTTCGGGCGACTGGTTTACGTGCCCACTTTTCTTTTTTGAACTTTCGTGCTCCTACTAATGTTCCTTTATTCTGTTTTCCTCTTCTTTCCCGACTTACCTTGCCTGTGTGGGAGCACCAAAATGCATGGGGTTTCACATTTATTTTGGCGAACTATAAAGCAGTTTCATTTCCTCTTTAGCACAGCCCAGTGCAGATGAGACGCAAAAATTGACGAGAGTAGCATTTCGCCAAAAAATGCTCCCTCAGACTCGGCGAAAAAGTTACCCCAAGGATGCATTCAATAAGCTGGATCTACGCCAATCCTTTTCTCACCATTCAAACGATTCAAAGCAACTTGCCGTACAATTTATCATGCACTCTACTCACTACTACGCACGTAACTCACTATTTTACTTGAAGATTTGCTTTAAATGGGGACAATTGCGACTGCAATGACAGAAGTAACTGTAAAATGCACTTGTTCTCAGGTTACAACGATGATAGCTATACGCAGAAAAAATGATTGTTTGCCATTAACCAAAATTAGTTAACTGTAAACTACCTTGTCGTTTGAATTTGCGGCAATGCACATTGTCGTTTGTGATGAACAACAAATGAACAAGAGCGTTGTGATGAACAACTGTGTCGTTTACGATTAATCATTATTGCTTAGTAGCTAACATATTTACTTCGTTAGTGATAAGAAACCAGGTGTTTTTACCGTAAGGAACATACTTTTCTGCGTGATTTACATATAGCAGAAGACGTACATGCCAACGCTTCGTTTACAGGCTACATGATCGCACAAAATCTTCAGTCGCTGAGCACCATACACAATGAAGATAAAAATGGCTCGTAAACAAACAATAAAACTTAATAAATTCATATATGTCATTACTATTTTTCAGAGGTGGGTGACCAGACTAATAAGCGTTAAAGCAGTGAAGCATTAATACCGCTTAACCCGAAATTGTTACCGCTTTACCGTTACCGTATTCAGCAGAAAATTATCGCATTACCGATACCGGTACTTAAACAATTTTTAAAACGGTAACGGTTATTGGCCAGAGATGGCTAAAACATAGCCATAGCCATTTCTGGCATGTTTCCATGGAGAATTAATTACGATCGGAATAAAAAGTTTCTAAAGTGAGATTAAAGCGGCCCACAATAAATTTTATCTATCATTTTAATATAATAAACTGCTTCTTGTATTATTTGCGACCGCATCTTATTGAAATAGGCGAAAAATAGGCCAGGTTATCCCAATATCTGAATGCACTTCTTGCCTACAACACTCTTTGAAATTGAAACAATGAAAATATTTACGGCTTTTCTCAACTGTTTGCACTCAGTTCATGACGTTTAAATTTAATTGATGATCAACGAAGCACACACGAAGCGATGATTTCCACGGGGTAGTTGACACAATTATTTCTTCTATCCACAGTTGTCTTTTTTTTTGAAGGAGCAGTTTTCGCTCCACAAGAAAAACTTATATGTACTGAAGGCTAATCCTCGGGCATCTTAGATACGCCGTGGGGAATCGATATTATAGTTCTGCTTGAGGCTACGTCCGTCCATGTGTCTGTACATTACGCTTTTCAGTATTAGCGGAAGCTCCAACTTGCAAAAGATTGAAATTTTCGCTGGAAGGAATGTCAATCATAGGAGTATTTTCGCGCTCACTTTTGAATAAATTTTCAGTTAGTTTCGAAGCAAAGCAATGACGTTTATTTTACACGTATCATACATGCAGTACCGATTTTCCTATCCTGTAATGTTTACTTTGCTAGGGTCGCATAAATGTGGGGAAAATTCGCAGCAAGGATACAATGCTGTTCTGAACTGCTTCATCCTAAAGTATTTTTGAAGTGAAATTGAAGCGCCATCTTTAAAGATATCACGTAAACTGACAGCAAAAGTACTTTCAGTGACATGATGAAATTATTTTTAAAAATGGGCTGAGCGTCGTATTTTGTGGGAAAACTATTGCAAATAAAGTGCAAAGCAGCACTTTCACTTATGGTTCTGCTGATGGTAATGCAAGACCTACCGCAAGAATGGATAGAGTGTTGCAACGAATTTTTCTCAGTGGCTCGCTCCGACAGAACACCTCTGTCGGTGGCACCAGATCCGCGACAGCGCCCAACTCTGGGGGCGTCTAAATGGTAGTTTAGACCGTTTCGAGGCGCAACCCTCATTATAGACAGCTTTCGGTGTTCTATCTTTTTTTCCCCAGGCCCCGCCCACCTGGTACCTCAGGAGCCCAGCAACAGCAGCACTCCTCATTCTGGCACAACGAGCGCACCAATACATCAATTTCACCCTAGGCCATGAAACTGAAGAGTCTTTGGGCTATTTTCATCCTCCAGAGGTGTTCTGTCGGAGCGGGCCACTGAGAAAAATTCGTTGCAACACTCTATCCATTCTCAGTGGCTCTATCCGACAGAACACCTCTGTCGGTAGTACCGACATACCCAAGGCGGAACAGGGAGGGGTTTCATGGCCTCGCCCGAGTTGCTGGTGCGAAGGATCCTCATCTGAACGAATTTATTCTCTTGTTCTTGGTGATCTTTTCTTCAGACAATCCAGGTGTTTCAACATTGGCCTGGTAGTGATAGTAAGTCGCGTCTTGGTCTTGAGGGTACCTGGAAACCATCTCTAGTGAGTTGCCGTACCCCTGACCTTCAGCTAAAACATAGACTATAACAGGTCTTCCTGGATTGTCCCGGAATAAATCTATGGAAATTCCATGTTAGGACAGCACTGTTCTAACCAGGCTTCTTGCGGCTCTCAACCTTACGTGCAGGTTGAAGGTTGGCCATGCACAAAATCGCTTGTAGTTCAGATCTTTCTGGGCCCCTTAAACTACCGGTACTGCTTTTGTCTGGCTCTTTCTAGAACCAGAAGGCTTTCAGATCTTTCCGGAACCCATTTCGGATCATTCTGAAAACTGCCCATCTGTAGCAGATCAATTTCCGAGCGGGCTGGTTTTTCAGTTCGCGCTGAAAACCCCGCTCCACCTTCCTTACCTTGTTAACCGGTCTCTTGCCGGGATGACCACCGGTACCTATAGCAACCCAGAATTACTCTGTAGTAGTTTTCCCCCGGATTGTCTCTGTCATTAGGCTGGGATTTCTTCACTAAGGGTCCTGGATTCTAGGTTCCTTGAGGGGGAACCCTCAGAGGCTCAAGGACACTATCCAGACTAACCCGACTCCTGAACTGTCTGCTCGGTTGAGCAGATCCAGTGACGAAATAACCCTTCCTAATTCTAGGAAGGTTCACACTTCCATTCCCGGAACTTCCATAAGTATGGTAATCTTCCCACTGGGAAGGCTGAGGAAGTTACTCTTAGGCTTGGGAACCCTAGCGCCTGATGTCCTTTTATACGCTAGTAATGGAGAAGGACCATTCCTGAGGTAGATGAGGACACTTTCTTGCAGCTCCATTGCCTTCTACCGTCATAAGAGAACAAACTTGGACAGCATCCTCAGAGAGGTACATGCACTGACTCTAATTACAAAGACTATCCTTTGGTAATTTATAAAATTGAAATAAAGTCGACAAGAACTAATATAAAAGTTTGACGTTTCGGGAGTTATATCCCATTTTCAAAAACCTAATAAAATCTTCTAAGGATATATACCTAAAAACAATTTTTTTTTTTTATTTAAGAAGACCAATGGAAATACCAATGGAAATACTGTACAATTCACTTCTAAGATTAGAAACCCAGAATCTCATCTCTATAAATGAAAGCATGAGGGACCAACTGAGAGCAGAAAGTACCAAACAGCGAGATTATTCCTCAGCACCATCCTCAACAAGGATCTTCGAGCAGCAGCCAAGCAACTAAAGGAGCATCCATCCGTCATCGTTAGAAGGGCTGATAAATAAAACATGTTCGTTATCTTGAATAAAGACGAATACAAAGGAAAACTAGACCTAATATTAGCCGACCAAGCAAAATTTCAACGCATCACTAAAGATCCAACAGCTCACCTGAAAACTGAAGTAAACAAATTAATTGGAGCAGTTAACAAGGGCCAACCCTCAAAAATAATCCAACCAATCACCGGTGAGTTCACCCCTGGCTACATCTATGGGACTGTGAAAACTCACAAACCT